>RSEH01000423.1:0-20574 GCA_006503475.1 Stentor roeselii | reverse complement strand
CCTTTGAGAATATTACTAACAACTAATTGTAGTTGTTCCTCAATTTTAACTTTGCTTTGATTATATTTATTGTAATAATTAAAAATAAATTTAGCTACTTTTGCATCTTTAAATAGTAATTTAAGATCTTTTCTTTGAATGATGCACCGTAAAAGATTATCATGTAGAATAAATAATAATTTGTTCCAATAACTTATCTTAAAAATACTGTCTTTGTAAACACATAATATATTTTTTCCATGATCTATAAAGAATAAACCAATCAGCTTGGATGTTTCATAACTAATAAGGAAATCTTCTCTATGCTCTAAAATATTCCAAGCTGAAATACTTCCATTATCATAACATTTAATAGTTAGTATTCCATATTTTGAAGCTTTTGTGAATCTAGTAATTAAAGCGTTGTGAGATTTAAAAAATCCTCTCAAGTTTTCACCTTTATTATTAATGTTCTCTTCAGGATTATTATTTATTTTTAAATCTTCTCTCTGCTTTTTGATCTTCCAGATTTGAAAACTATTGTCTTTTGATCCAGTAACCAGATAATTTCCATCACGAGAGTAAGAACAGCAAATTACCAAATTTGAATTGGCATCAAGAGTGAACTCTTCTTTTTTTTCTTTAATATTCCAGATTTTTATTTCACCTCTTTTGAAATAGTTTTCTGTTCCAGTTGCCAGAAAATTTCCATCAGGAGAGTAAGAACAGCAAAGAATCCGATATGAATAATCACTTAGAGTAGCTTTTTTTCTTTGCTTTTTTAAATTCCATATAATAATTTCACATATTTGGATAGGGTCTTCTGCTCCAGTTGCAAGATAATTACCATCAGAAGAGTAAGAGCAGCAACTTACTGTATTTGAATGCCCTATAAGACTAAATTCTTCTCTTCGCTCTTTGATATTCCAGATATGAATCGAATTTTTTTCTTTTGATCCAGTAGCCATATAATTTTCATCAGGAGAAAATGTTAATAAATTTATCTCAGAACTTCCATAAAGTTTGAATTCTTCTCTTCGCTCTTTGATATTCCAGATTATAATCTCCGCATATGAAACAGTTGCAAGATAATTTCCATCAGAAAAGTAAGAACAACAGGTTACCTCGGATGAATGCCCATTCAGAGTGAATTCTTCTTTTTGCTCTTTTAAATTCCAGATTTTAATTTCACCTCCTCTTACTTGATAGCCTAATGATCCAGATGCCAAATAATTTCCATCAGGAGAGAAAGAAAAGCAATTTACGATTCTATAATGTCCTGGTAGATAGAAATAATTATATTCACCTTTTATTTTCTTGACTATAATTTCACCTCTAAATTCATAATGGTTTACTCCAGTTGCCATATAATTTCCATCAGGAGAGTAAGATTCGTATGAATATCCATTGAGAGTGAACTCTTGACTTTGCTTTTTAATATTCCAGATTTCAACTTTTTTTAATCCAGTTGCCATATAGTTTCCATTTGAAGAGTAAAAACGGCGACTTGAAGAATTCGAATACCCATTAAGAGTGAACTCTTCTTTTTGCTTTAATATATTCCAGATTTTAATTTTATTGATTTGATTAAAGGATTCTGTACCAGTTGCCAGATAATTTCCATCAGGAGAGTAGGAATAACCACTTACCGAGAATGAATTTTCTATTTTAAGATTTTCTCTTTGTTCTTTTATATTCCAGATTTTAACCGTGTTGTCTTTTGATCCTAAAGCCAGATAAGTTCCATCAGGACTGAAAGAATAGCAAAAAATAGAATTTGGTACTTTATCTACAGGAAATTCTTCTTTTCGCTCTTTAATATTCCAGATTTTAACAGTTTCTGTTATAGTAACCAGATAATTTCCATCAGGAGAATAAGAACAGCTATATAAATAACCTGAAAATTCATTCAGAGTGAACTCTTCTTTTTGTTCTTTTATATTCCAAATTTTTATTTCACATTTTTTATTAGAGTCTTCTGATCCAGTTGCCAGATAAATTCCATCAGGAGAGTAAGAACAGCATATAATCGAATCAGAATTTCCTATTCGAGTGAATTCTTTTTTTCGCTCTTTTAGATTCCAAATTTTAAACCTTTGGCCTATTGAGCCAAGTGCCAGATAAGTTCCATCAGGAGAGTAAGAGCAGCACACACATCCATACAGAATGAGCTCTTCTTTTCTTTCTTTGATATTCCAGATTGTAATAATTTTGTTAATTGATTTAGTTGCCAAATATTTTCCATCAGGAGAGTAGCAACAAAAATTTAATACACGTGATTTTCCATTTAGAGTAAACTCTTCTCTTTGTTCTTTTATATTCCAAATTTTAATTTCAGCTTTTTGATTTGAGTCTTTTGATCCAGATGCTAGATAATTTCCATCAGGAGAGTAAGAACAACAGTTTACCCGGTTTGAATGCCCATTCAGAGTGAACTCTTCTCTTTGCTCTTGTATATTCCAAATTGTAACTGTTTCTGATCCAGTTGCCAGATAAAATCCATCGGGAGAGTAAGAACAGCATAATACCCAATATGTATGTCTTCCTTCAAAAACTTTCATTGGCCATGAATAAACTTTTTCTTGATATTTTGAATACCTCGAGTAGTACTTATATATTTTCTTTCGTACCTTATCTGCTTCACTGACATCATTTTGTTCAGGATTATAGAATTTCTCTTCACTTGCTAGCATAGATGAACCCGAATTTGCCATTTATAGAATTAGATTTCCAAAAAAAAGGACAAGTTCTATACTTTTAAAATTTATCAAAATTTTTAATTATCTCTTTAATCTTGAAATTTTAATTTTGAAGTTCATTTTAAACAACAAAATCCTTTGAAATTGCTACAAGGAGTAGCCAAATATTTTAATATAAATCTTTTAATATTTTCCACAAATTATCTCAAAAGAAGTCCTTCATGAGCTAGCCAATACCAATACATAGAATTTCAAACAACTATTTGAAAAATTTGCAAAGAAAAATTAACTCTAAGGCAAGAGAATTTGCGGATATTAGGTATAGTTTATGTAAAGTTTTTAAATATGGTCTAAGGTCTTATATAAATGAACTTAGAAAATCCAACTAAACTAATCTCTATACTTATCTTCAATTAATGGAATCATCAGACATGATTCGATCAAGTCTGTTCAAAGTTAGTACACTTCCAAAACAGAGCCAATTGAGGAGCACTAAGAGTGCAGCTAATAAAAATTAATATATGATTAAAAACAACATAATTCCCTTAAATACTTGTTCAACATCTGGATATGACAAGTCCTTGAGTCTAAATATACTAGAAAATTTAGTTTATAAATTTTACTATATTTATGAACATCTCTCACAGAACTTCATTTTAAAATCAGTTTCATCATATCAAGTTCTAACGACTAACCATCTGAATATTTCTAAAAGTTGAAATAATCAAGTAACTCTGTTATTACATCATTTATTTAATCAGTTTATCATTGAGCAAACACTCTCTTATATATAGATAACTTTGAAAAGTTCAGATATGAAAGAGGAACAGAAATCATAGTTAGAAGTTAATTTCGTTAAATATTCATTCTGATTGCTTTGATACTGAAATATTAAAAGAATCTATATCTTATCCTATTCTTTTAGCAAAAAAATTATATTTGAATTATTTTAGCATTCTTTAGTATCATGTGATTCCTAAAGATCTCTGCAGAGATGTAAGAAAGTACAATAATTTGAATAATTATATGAAACAACTTAAGAGTTTAATTGCAAATGCTATAAATTTGTTTAACGAGTCATTACTGATGATTTTTACCAAAAGGTTTCTCCACTTCATCGAAGAGGCTTCCAGAGTTTCTAAATTTATTGGTATCAAACTTTCAGTTAAGTTTATTATTTTGTCTGTTAGAAACCGGAATAGAATATTAAAATATTTAATAGATAATACCACCATTGAAAAAATTAAACAGGATAGCCAATTCTAATGTTGATATAATAATTTAATCTAAAATTTTTAAAGTTAACCTTCATTTACTTTTTACAACTCACTAAAATCATAAATGATAAAATTTAGTATATGATATTTAAGTATAGTCCTAGCTCTCTCGTTAAGAATTTTGTCAGATCTCAAATTAATGATTAAATTGCCATGATGAAGTAAAAAATGACTAAATTAGAACACTCTACTAGGGATTTAATAAAGTTTTAGGAATATATCAAATTTTAATAAGATATCACCAATTGGCATATTCTTAAAACCTTGAGAATAATCTTAACAAAAGTAAAATCAAAATTTTACTTCTTCAATAAATTTCCAAGAATAGATTAATACAAGCTTCAAACTTGAAAGAACTCTAAAATCTCTCAAAAAATTAGAAGGCAAGCAAAAAGAAATTAAGGCTATTAAAGATAAAAATACTTCAGCATGAAAAATTAATAAAAAATATCCACTATTTCTTAATCAATATCTCATCTAAAATATCTAATCTAAATACCTCTTAGTATTTTTAAAATTGTAGAAAAAATCTTATATTCCAATTTTCTACCAAAAATAATCTAATTATCCATTACTCAATAAACTAATTCACCCAATCTAAAATATAAAAAATGAACATCGCATTCGTGGTAGACACATCGATTTCAATGGGTCAAAAGACCTCTCAAGGTGTAAGTTTTTTAGACTGTGCGAAAGCAGGAGTGGACCATTTCATAAAAACGCGTCAGCGTTCAGGTTACGAGAACTCAAATGACAAGTACCACTTGATCCTGACAGACAGTCAATACCCAGTGCGTTCGACCTGGGAGCACGACGTGTACCACCTTCTGAAATGTTTGACGACAATAAAGCGAGTTGAAAGCAACATATCCTTAAACAGCGGAGTGGCCCTGGCCTTCAAGCAGCTGAACATGTTCCGTCATTCTTCTTCCACCGACACCTACGGCCACGGGCGGAACACTTCAAAAAGTGAAGCAGGAGCAGTGATAGTCTTAAGCGACTCCCACGTGGAAAAGCTGAAACCTGAAGAATGGAAAACCCAGGACTCCTCAGAATACACAATGGGCGCCTGGAGATACGACCAGCGACTCTTCATTGTCAACTTCCAGGCGGAAAACTATCAAGTTAAAGACTGGAGACGAGTGCAAGAAATGGCAGAAATGACTGGAGGAGGTTATTACACTTGCATATCTTTTCGTCACGTTCTTAACATCAGTGAAAAAATCACTGGAAACCTGAATGAACATGTCGTGACTGCAAGACTGGAAAGTGACGACAAAGCGATTCCTTTGATCCTTCTTCTTGACAAGAGAAATAAAAACAGCTTCTGGCCAATCCCTGAAGAATTTGTCAACTTTTCAAATGGCCTTCTTCCTCGTACGAGTAATCCAGTTTTCACCTACCGGCCGTCTGTGGTTTATTCAAATTTTCGCTTTCCACAGGACTTCCCAGTAGACTGTTACGGAATAATTTCAACTCGGAGGTTTGAAGAGTTATTTGTAAGTGGTTTCCCAGTGCGTCCTTCTTACATCCCAGTGTTTATGAAAGAGCATCCTCACCCTTTCGCAGTGATAGCCCTCGAAGAGACCGGGTACAAGTTTCTAGTGCTTTGTTATAACTTCTTAGAACTCTGGGAATGTCTCGAGTACCACAAGTCCCCGACAGTCAAAAACGACAAGGCAAGAGTCTACGAGGACCGGTTCGTTCAGTACCTAAGAGACTTGCCAGTCTACTACTTGTACCCGCTGACCAAAGCAATAAAAGCCATGAAAATCTTCCTTCCCAACTCTCTCAAGTTCCCTTCACCCATTTCTCTCTCCCCTGACATAACTTTAAAACTGAAAACCTTGAAGCAAATCGAAACGACAGCGAAAAGTGAAATGGACAGAATTTCAAAGATTATCCAAGAACAGCATCACTCAGAAATGGCGACTTGCTGTCAACTTGAAAAGCATAACCTTTACAGTGACATCTTCTCGATTTCAAGAGAAAATATTCAGGGGGCCATAGCAGTGATGAGTCTTCAGTTCTTCGGAGATTCCTACAGACATGAAGTCCCGATTTCGAGAATGGGGGACTATTTGTCTTTTGCGAGCAAGTTGGAAGTCTTTAGAAATGCTTATTCAGAGCCTGGAGAAGATAAAGTTTTTCCCATCAACTTCGGAAACCCTTTTAGAAGTATCAGTTCTTTGGTCAGCAAGGATAATCTCATCATTGCTGATGATCCGAATATTTCTTTGCCGACTGTTGCCAAAGCTGCTGCGCCTCAGGCCAAGGTCGAGTTGGTTTCGCTGCCTGTCAAGAGGAATAAAGGCTTTGAGACTCAGCTCAATACTTGCAACTTCTCGAAAAGGAATGGAAAATGTAAGATTTAGATAGTGATGATTGAGGTTGTTGCTTATTTGAGACAGAGATCTCCTGCTGCTGAGGAAAAACTCGTCAATTTGTTGAGGAGTACTGTCAATAAAATGTTTAAGAAGAAAAATTCTAATAAGATCAACTCGTATACTGAAGGGAAAATTATTTTACTTGATGCTATCTCTAAACAGGTTGTTTATTATAATAAAAGGAACCTGTTGACTGTTATTGAAGGTCTTAAGGCAAGTTTGATCAATTCTAATAATGCTAACTAGTTAAACTAAGAACCCTTCTCTGAGTTTGGGGAAGTCATGAGTAGACTGGTCATCAGTCACTTCAGGCCGATAAGGTACATCAAACTTATCAAAATCAATAAGAAAAGTGGTGAAAAAGACCCAAGCAATGAACCAGTACCAGCTCTGCCTAACATGATAATACATGATATCATCATGCAGGTCGTCCATCTCCTGCATCCTTCCAATCGACTCTTTCGAAAAGGGAGGAGCGATTTCAACATAATACTGCCTCAACGAGTACATCTTATTCAAATTTTCCCAACTCATGTCGAACTCGAACCGTTTCCAAGCCTTGGGGTCGAGAGTGCCAGCCTTATGCCAGTTGCCTCCTCGATTGAACAGTCTATGCAGCATTAAAATATAAGCCATTTAAAGCATATGATTAACTATTCGCTTTATTTATCGCCTCAATCTTCTGAACCGCTTCGCCTGATTTGACCTTTTCGACGAAGTCAGCAGGAAAGCCGTGAAGACCGATAAGCCCATGTTGCCCGGTTTCTTTTTGGAACTCAAGCGTCGCCTCGTGCGCACCTGGCCATTGATGGTCGCTCCAAAGCGTTTCCCCTTTGTTTGGAGACTCTTTGAACGTTGGACGGTAGTGGAAACTCTTGATTATAGCCTCTCGCATCAAAAATATGAAGACTCGGTTGTGGGGAGCGGAAAGTGAAAGGATCTCGTCGCTTAAACGCTCTACTCTTTCGGTTTGGCTTAAGGTTAACTTTTTCGAGTAACAGTGAATGTCTATTGAGTTTTCTGATACGAATTTAGAGTAACTTGACATGAACTCGCTGCTGGACTTATGAAAGGCTTGCTCGGACTCGGCTTTTAAGGATTTCAACGAGTTCAAGACGGAAAATGAACGAAAGTATTTGTGGAGCATTTATAGTCATGGCGGTGGTCAACAGTCTTATTACCTAATAATTTTACAAATGCAGAATGTTGAAATGCTCATCAACAACGCAAACGCCCTAATCCGAAGCGCGAACGTTGACTACGAAAACCTCTCAAACGCGAACACAGTTTCCCGTGCAAAGATCGAAAAAACCTTAAAAGCAACTCTAGAAGATCTAAACTCAAAGATCCTGGAAGTACAAACAGCCGTGACACGCCTTCCAATCCACGAAAAGCCACGATACGGTCAAGTGATTAACAACCTAAAAAACGAGATGACCCGTTTAAGTTCAATTCCAAGGCCCCGTGCAGGAGCAAGAGCCTTAGTCGACATGAAAAAGTCTCCAGAAATAGACTACTCGTCACTATCAGAAGCCGACCTGATCAGAGGGCAGAAAGAAATGAAAGCGAAGCAAGAAATCGACATAGACTCTCTTTCTGAACTTGCAAATCGAACTAAAAACACTTCAAGAGAAATCGGAGACGAACTCTCTTTGCACAACCAACTCCTCGACGCCACCCAGGCGAATGTTGAGAGAACAAGTGAAAGATTAGACCAGGTGAATAAAAAACTCGATCGTTTCATGCAAGCTGCTGACCGTTGTTCTTACGTCTCGCTATTGATGATTATTTTAATTCTGATGATACTTATCCTAGTTACACTATTTTGGCTTTAGTGTGTTTTATTAATTCTCCTTAGAATTGTTATAATAAATGTTCGGCTCTTTTCTCGCTCCGATCTTCTTCACAGCTTACTACGGGTTGAAAGAAACTCTGAAGTACACCTACTCTTCTCCGAAACTGATGAAAAAAATAAAAGGCAACAGCGGGTGGATGGAAGTGAGATTCCGTCACCCGTCGCCAGGGAATGTTGACCTGAACGACTCCCACGCTGCGCGAGAACAGCTTCGAAACCACTTCAAAACTCCTTACCAGTACTCCAAGTACTACGTGCGAAACTACTGGGACCCAGCCAAAGAAAACCCGAGCCATCAGACAGCGCGAGTCATTCCTTCACTCGACGATTTCACTGAAAAGCAGCTGGCTCTGTACTTGGGCTACACGAAGGGCGACGACCTTGCCAATCAGCGTAAAAAAGAAGCGTATCTGGCAAAGGCCAAAGAACTCAACGCGAAAAACAACCCGAAAGACTACAGTTTGGAAACATCGAAAAGGTACCAGTCTGACCTGAGAAATATTTTCAAAGGTTTCAATGAACAGATAAAGGAAGTCGAAGAGTATAGCACCTGGCAAGACATGGCCGAGTTCCCAGGGGCTTCGCCTTACATTGCCGGGCCTGACACTTATTTACAGGAATACAGTCTTCATCATTTCAACTCTTATGAAAACCACCTGCACATTGAATTGGAAAAGTACCGAGAAGACTGCATTCCAGAGATGGAACAATACGGAGTGTCTCAGACAACAGGCAACACTGACAACTGGCAAATCCTTGACAGCAGTCATCGAAGTGACCAACAAGAAGAGGTGGTCAAGAGCTTGAAACAGCGAAATATCAAGAATATTAGTTAGTTAGGTTATTTCAGAGACGTGTTACACAAAGGACAGTGCGGGTCCACTGCTGAACCCAGCCACTGGTCGATGCAATTCACATGAAAATGATGGGAACAAGGCAACTTTCGCAGAAAAGTCTCGGCCTGGAACCTTATTGAAAATTACTCGTCGAGGCAAATAGTGCATGTCTCTCCTATCAACTCGTTTGAAACTTTCATCTGGGGAAAGCGCTTCACGAGTTCTTCAACGATTTGACGAGATGTGCTTTCTGAAGACGATACTTGTTGGAACATCTCGAGGCGCTTTTTACGGTAGTACCAAATCATCACTCCGAAAATCAGGCAAAAGCTTATCCCGATCACGACGAAGCCGATGATTGTTAATAGATTTATGTAACTCGGGCTTTTTCCATCGTCTTCACAGTTTTTGTTGTCGTATTCGCACTCTTTGAAGTTGCACTCTTCATCACAGACATTGTTGAATACTAAACTGGCACTGCACCCTGGAACACATTCGCATTTGTAGTTGTCAAGTTTGCATTCTAGAGTGTTACACTCTGGATCACATTTATCATTATAGTAAGATGATTCAGTGCAGTACCTTGAACACGAATTTTTTTGATTTAGAGCCTCTGGAGTGTTTATTGGACGACTGCATGAAAGGAAGAATAGCAAGGGCAAGAGGAAATTATCGAAACTCATTGTTTGATATGTAATTTAACATAAATGGTTTGATTCCCAGAGTGAAGTTGAAAGTCTTTTATGTCCAAAACGTTCTAAATATTAAAAATTCCCAAAACACAATAACGAGTTTCCTTGAAAGTAAAAATTTAAAGAAACTTATTAAAACTACTGACATTACCGTCCTCTAAGTAACTAAGTATACCGACTTTCTCCCAAGTTTCAAACCCAAATAATTCCTAATGTCCCAAACCCAGTCAATCTCAAAAAGCTTCGTCAAGGTCTCTCAAAGGAATTCAATCATCCAAGACCGTCTCAAACAAGAAGACCATCGAAATACAGCCTCAGTCACTTTCGAGCATCTAGTGGAAAAAGGTCTGGAAACAGCAAGAAAACGAGTCACTTTTTCTCCTGGTCCTTCAATTTTGCTCGAGCTTCCCAAAAAAGCAGTGATTTTAAGCAACTCCTGCTTTATGTGGTATATCCTTCGAGGTAAGTCAGCTCGAAACGTGATCCCAGACTATGAACTGACTTATTGTCGAAAGGTCTATCAGAAGATGATCAGGTCACAGTCGAAGCCCGAGCTTCACTTTGGATATGCCAAGCTTTGCTTTCATGATGAGAACCTCCAGGAAGCTTTTTATCATATTTCTGAAGCTGCTAAGGTCTCTAGTGATATGGTTTATAAACAGTGGTATTCTTATATCGCGTTGAAAGAGTACGTCAATAACTCCGAAGAAGCTCAGAATATGCTTAGAAAACTGGAAATCTATCTTGATGAATGTAAAAGTATTGAAAATTACTGGGCACTCATGGTCTTGGCACTTAAAGATTATTTGAAAGTTAGAATTGAGATTGAACTGCCTCACTATTATGCAACTCAGATCAAGAAAATTGATAATTATTATGGGTACCTTGCTTTCGCTGAAATTTTTCTCAGGGAAAATAATACTCATAGAGCACTAAAACTCTTAAACGAACTCATTCAGCACAACCCAAGCCGTCCAGAAGCCTACGCAATGACCTGGGAAATCCTCTACAAAACCACGCCATCTCTAGAAGCAGCAGAAGACCTAATGACACGAGCCTTCGTGCGAGTGACAGACTGCGAATACGACAGTTACATCCTATACTTTTCCATAAATCTCGCAAAAGTATACTCAAAGCTAAAAAAGTTCAACTTCGCTTTCGAACTTCTTCAAGAAAAATTCGTTCAACACCCTCAATTCACAGTCTACCTATACCACTACGGTCGTCTATGCGTAAAAGCAAGCGACTCGCTATTCGTAAGTTCAGGAATCGGTGCGCTAGTCGAGTGTTTACGTATCTGCGACGGCAAACGTCAAGGAAAACTTCACTACTGGCTTGGGCGAGCTTACCTAATAAAAAAAGACATCCTCGAAGCCAACGAAAACCTTCAACAAGCAGTCGAAAAGCTTCCAATTTCATCAAACAACAAATTAATCTGGGCAAGAGAAACCTTGAAAGACCTGAAATCAAAAGTCGCCCAAGCTGAAATCGTGACCAGGTCCTTCGCACGTCGCGAGATTCAGAAAGTGATTCATGAAGCAAGCCTTGCTGCTGAGTTCAGCCAAATCAGGATCATCAAAGCTGAGGCCTTTTGGATGAACGGTCAACAAGAAGAAGCTGTGCGGTATTTAAGTGACTCCCTCAAAGACAGTCCTGAAGCTCTTCACGTCCTCTTCGCCCTTGCGCGGTATTTGAAGAAGTTGAAAAGATTCGAGGCTTTGAACAGTCTTGCCAAGAAGATGGTGAAACTTTCAAGGGACCCTCAGATGATCACGACTGATTGGATGGCTTCGAATATTTGGTACGCACGGTGCAAGTCTGCACTTCACAAGCCGGACAAGGCGCTTCCCCTGCTTCAGTGTCTTGCGAAGGTTTTTCCCCCGCTGCCTCAATACGAGGTGCCTTACACGAAGTACCTGGTTTCTGGGAAGTCCTCGGAGGACTTCCTGTCAGCAGCGAAGCGCGCAGGGAAGCACCGGGTTTATGAGAATGAAGAGGAAGGCCAGCTGGGCTGCAGTACTTTGGAAACCAGTTTCGACGAGCACAACCCGCAGAAGACTCTGAGTCGTCGAGAGTTTACTAACAAGTACCTTGAAGACAGTGTCGATGAAGGGTCTTTTGAAGTCAGCAACGTTTTGGCTGTGGAACCGGAAAAGTACATTCTGAGTCACAAGAGCTTTGATATCACCTTGAGTCGAATGAGCGATCGAGGACTTTTAAGTCTTGCGCAAGGAGCCCTGCCTACCGGAAATCGTGTTTTCATCGGGTTTTCGGTGTCGAGTGAAATCCAGTTTCTTTATTATATTGGAAAAATTTGCATGGATCATGACTGCAACTTTGATGATGGACTTTGCGCTATTCAGGACTTTATCACTTTAACTGATATTGAAAAAAATTATGCTTTGAGAGAGAGGGCCAAGGTCAAAGGATTGTTTGTTAAAAGTTTTTTGCTTATTTCGAGTGGAAGGGTGGAGATTGGAAAGGCTTTGTTTCTGACTGTTAGACAAGATATGGAAAAGTTGGGACTTGCGAAAAAGTTGGACTATGCAAAGAAATGCTTGAGTTATCTTTAATTAATGTAAGCATGAGGGTTTTCATGAAGAAATTAATCTTGTAGATAAATATGATGATAGGGTTAATAAAAACCTCGGATTAATCATAAACAAATTTTCTCACACGTTGTCCATTAAGCTCCACCTGAAAATAAACAACTCATGGTTCGAAGTTATTATAATAATCATCACTTAATGTCTAATTCTTTTGTGTCAAGATTCAAAAACAAATCAACAACAGTTTCAATTAACGGAGAACTCCAAGTAAACCCCGAACGAGCCATTTTGAGGCCAAATGAATTCCAGCTGCACTCCTCGATAATAAACTCCGCAAACTTTATATTAAAAGGCAGTTCAGGTTCAGTTTCCAATCAAATCTCAGCGATTCACAGTTCGAACCCATCAAATCTTGAGAATTTCATAGAGCAAGACCACGCTCAGGTGAAGTCCAGCATGTTACCCTTGAAGTTAAGCTCTCCAAAACTAGAAAAACGTAAAAAAAACGCATCAACAACTCCGATCATCGCCAAAAACGACCTGGCAAATGAAGTCCCGGCGAAAGGCATCAACAAGTCATATGAAAGGAAACGTAAAGAATTCACTCCTTATACGATCCGAGACTATTACTCAATAAAACCGCATGATTATTATCAACTTGGAGGACTTGGACCTGTCAATGTCGGGACTTTTGAATGGCTTCAGAAGAAGCAGCTGAATGATAAAAGAATCAAGTATGGGAAAAATGTTTATTATATCAATGCTGCTAAACTTCCTTTACTTCCCATCAATAATTTGAAGGATAGTGAAAAAGAAACTTCTGCTCGTAGTCGAGCTTTGAACTTTGCAAGAACGATTCAGAAGCCTCCATTGAGGATGTCTTTATCGCCGAGTTAATCTAATTATTAATATGCCAATTAAGACTTTCTACTTAGAAATATTACCTTCGATTAACCCTTCTCTTAAATAAACTATTTTTACATCAATTCCTTTTCGAATCTTACGAGATCTAGTTTTTTCTTTAAAAACTTTTCCCTTACTGCAGTTAGAGGATGGGAACCTGCAGATTTTACTATTTTACAGAATTCTTGGAGACACTCTTTGAATTCGGCAGTTTGGTCTTCTGGCTTTCTTGGAACTTTGGTTGCAGCGATACCTGCTAAAAATAAGGCTGCTGAAGCTTGAGTTGAGGCTTTGAATTTTACGACTGAAAATTCGACCAGTCCAAGTTCCAAAAAATACTCAGCCAAATTCCTAACAAGACATTCAACCTCCGAATACTTCTCCAGAAACCTCCAAGCCGTCGGTACAGTAATTTGAAAGCCAACAACATCAAGCATTTCATTTTCCATTCTAATAAGCTGAAGTTTAGTAAAAGCTCCATCAGCACATGCAAGAAGTTCTTTAAGTCCAGGAGGATAAATTTCTTCATACTTTGACGCAATGAACAAAGCAGAGATGCCGACAAGCTGGAGTCCTTTTTTCTGTACAATTCTTTTAGATAAATACCTGTCGATGAGATTGACAGAGATATACAAAGTCTCCTGAAGCATCTTGAACTTCATATGAACTGTCACGACCCAGTCAATTAAAAAGGCGCGACTTGTATGACTGATCTCGACTTGTGAAGAGAGGTAATTAAGAGGCACTTGGAAGGAACACTCGACTGACTCTAAGAATTTAAAGATTTCATCTGCGTAAAGCTGAACTTTTTGAGGATTTGGAGAATTCGTGCTCAGGACTTGAAGAGCTGCTCTGGGAAGAGACTGGATTCGTTTCTCTCGACGCAGCTGGTGATCTGGGTGCTTGTTTTCCTGCATATAACGATAATATTTGAATGTATCGAATTTGAAGAGGAAAAATGGAAGAGTTTATATAAGATGGTTCATGTATTGCTTTATGTACCCAATTTGATTGGTAGAGGATAAGTAGACTATGGAAGATTGATTTTCTTGTTTGTGGCTATCGCTGTTTACAATACTAACCCTTTTGTTTTTATTGTTTCTTATGTGGTCTCTGCACTTTTAGATGCGGTTGATGGAATGGCTGCTCGTCGACTGGGACAAAGTAACTATTAGCCAGCTTCTACTATCGGAATGGTTCTGGATATGTCAATCGACCGTTTATCCTACATGCTAATCCAAACAATAAACTTCATTCTCTGGCCAAGTTACTCCTTCATCTTCGCTCTTCTAATAATTCTCGACGGGATCTCACACTTATCAATAGTCTCAGCCTCTCTAGTCTCAGGCAACACAACCCACAAGTTAAAAGACGAAGAAACCCACTGGCTTCTGCGTCTTTACTACGGAACTCATCTCTTGTTTACTCTTTGTTTCTGCAGTGAGGTAAGAGTTAAAAAGGGCTTCGCGATAGTTTCTTACATCGGCTTTTGGTTTAAATTTGAAGGAGTCCTTGGACTGGCCTTTCAAGGTTTTTTGGCAGCGACAGCTGTTGGAACTTTTGTTAAACAGGTCGTTAATGTTGTTCAAATCGAGCATGCCGCCAAGATTTATACGCATTTTCTACAGTCTTTGAAAGAACTTTAGTTAATTACTAGCCTAGTGTTTGATTGTCTGCAAAAAAATGTTGTAGGCTGCTTCTAGTTCATCTGAAGCGGTTCTGAAAATGTTGGAACTTGTTAATGGCTTACCGCTTTGAACTTGACGTACCCAACGGTAGAATAGGTTTACTCCTATACCGTAGTCATTTTGGAATTGATCAACGGTGTAAGTGCCTTTGAAATACCTGTCTAGCACATCATACTTTTCCTCAGCACTGATAATTCTTTCGCGTTCATACACTTTTTCTTCCTTACTCAAAAGCAGTGCCCAGTATTCAATTTGTTCTTCACTCACGTTGTAATCGAAGCGCAATTCATCAAGAGAGAGTTTTCCAGTTAAATAACTAGAAACCAGTTTCATCTTCTCCTTATTCTGCAAGTGACTGATTTTCGCAGGTCGGGGTTTTTTATTCTTAAAGGTATCCAGCCACAATTGAAATACATTCATGTCAATATCAAACTTTTCAATGATCTGGTTCTTGCTAGCCTTGCCAGCAAGAAACTCCTGAACAGCTTCATTCATCTGACAGGGTCTGATAATATTCTTAACCTTGGTATATGTGATAGTCTTATATGGTGACTTCTTATTCATATTCTTCTGTTGAGTAAAGAAAAAAATAACTTCCCAAGGTACTTGAAAGCGTTCAGCCACATGTTCAATCGAAGTCTGTCCAACGAGTTTCAAGACCTCAGCAATAATTTTTCTAGAAAATTCAGTCGGAACATACTTAATCGCACCAAGGACTTCTTTGTCAACATAAACTATTCCAAGTAAAGTCAAGTTTATGATATCTTCCTCAGTGCTCTTCAGACTAGAACCTTTCTTCTGAAGGACTTCTTCGAAACTCGCAGTCATTTCAAGGAAAAGCGAGTCATCCACCTGCAGGTCAGAGTAAAAACAATTGAGACCTCGCGTGTTGCAGACTTTGACACGGTCGCCTGATGAGTCCAGGTAAGTCAGGATCGGGTCGCTTGGAAAGAGGGAGACTTGCTTTGAGGTGCTTTGAAGTAGTTCTGAAAAGGTCAAAGGAATCGGCTTGAGGAAAATGGGCTGCTCTTTGAAGAGGACTTTTAATGTTTGCATTATACCCCCCTGAACTTTTAGAGAGTTTGCATCATTTGTCAGGATTTTCAAGAGTCTTTTATAAGGAGGATTAATAATGAAAAAATTGGACTATGAGATTTCTGTTATTTAGGATTAACTAGTTTGATTAGGGATGAACAACTGATATTGCATGGATTGATGTTGTTGAATTGTTTTTAAGGGCTTTGGGATTTAGGACTGGCAAACAGTGCAGAAATGGAATTTTAATTATTTGGGTAATGTGAGGTTTTGGTGATTGGACCGAGGAGGAAATCGATTTGGTTTAAGATATTTACAGTATGTAACGAAATGGTCCCTTATTTAAAAAACATCAGATAAAAACAGAGGGTTAAATCAAAAACATATTCTACGCTACTATAAGAAGAAACATTCGAAAGTTCAATAAAGGTAAATTAGAAAATGAAAGAACTACATTAAAATCAACCAGTATATTACAAAACCATGAAATCAAAAAATTCTCTTTGCTCAAAAAAAAGTGCCGAAATTTTATTTTTAAATTTTATCGAGTGAGGCAGTTCTGGCCATAAAAGAACAATTCAGCCAATACAATATTTCCTAAAACTTCGAGGCCATAATAATTTTTTAAAGTTTTCAGAAAACCAAACTGAATTAACGACTTGAATCTAGATGAAATCGAGCAAATATTACATATGTTTGTACATAAATTATAATACTTTAGTTAGTCTAACCACTCATCTTAAAACTTAAAAATTAAAAAAAGCAAAAAATTACGTATTTACCAATAAAAATAATTCTAAATCATTATCAGCTAAGAGGTTATTAGTTCAAAATTTCGAAAAGAATGACTTGTTGATTTGAGGCTTCACTGAATGGCTTCTGTTCTCAGTCGCGCTTTTATTTATAGTAGAAATCGGTGAATACCTCAATTTTTCATAGTAGTTCTCAGCCTGTTTCGAGGCATTAGAGACCCGAGAAGACATCTGAATTTCATTATCCTTGAGTGTTTTAAGTTCATTTTTAAGTCCTTTAATCCTAAGAGTCATCGAGTTTGCTTTACTATGAGTTTCCTTAAGAATAATATTTTCAATTTTTTTCTTGTGGTTAACTTGCTCCATCACTTTTTTCATCAACATCTGTTTCATATGAGGCCCCAAATTTTCCATCATTTTTTTGTGTTGTTTTTCCAATTCCGCGATTTTCTTTTCATTTTCTGTGATAATTTCCTTATTTCTCTCAAGATTTCCTCTACTTTTCTCAATAAGCCCAGTATATCTTTGTCTCTTGCTGATCAAAAAGTCAAATTCAGAGTCTTCCCTGAGTTTAACTGGACTTTGTCGATGAGAAAATTCTTTTTTCCCTAAAATTTCAGCAGTTTTTTGCGAGTTTAATATTTCGTTCAAGGTTTTATTTTTTTCCTCAACTTTCAACGTCAGTTTGTTGAAGTATTCCAAGTCCGTTGCCTTTCTGAGTCTTTTTTCCAGTGACTGTTTTTCTTTCCTTTCTAAGAATTACTCGTAATTTTCAATCATTTTTTTGGCCTCTCGAAGTTCTTCTTCACCTGTTGAGGGCTGAGTGAGTCGTTTGGAAGGTTGATGATCTTTAAGTTCAATGAGAATGTTGAGACGCATGCCCAGGTCTTTGAGTTGGCTTCGAAGGAGAAAGTTTTCCTTTTGAAGGGCTGAAAACTCGGATTTGCTTGGATTTGGGATGAAATTCGACTTCATCTTTGTTATTGATGAAAATGAAGGTAGCTGCATTCAGGTCTAGACTGTGATTTCACTAAACCCTGTAAAAGTACTGAGAAAGACCATCTAAAGCTCTTAAAACATCCAAAGTCTCAATCCAGTCCTCTCAAGTCCTCAGACCCTTCCAATCCAATTTCCATTCCTCATCAATTTCCCAAACAACCAGAAAATCCAATCAAGTCCTCCATCAATCCCTTCTAAATCCAACATACCCATCATCTCAACCCTCTTCAAAAAACTTAAAAAAATTATCTCTACAACATTTAATGGTTATAATGTTATTTTTACTAGCTTTCGTCATTGGAGCATCATCCCAATCATGCTACAAATTTGACTGCAACTCCGAATCAACATACGAGACCTGCTCATCCTTCAGCAACGTCACAAACACGGTCACCGAGAGTCCCTGCATTTTCGGGCTGTACTGCGCTTCAGATGACTACAAAGGCTCCTGCAGCACCTTCCCGGAGAAAACGCGATATCCAGGAGACTTCTGCAGCAATAACCAAGACTGCATCTCAGGCCGATGCTATTCAAACGGGACCTGTTCAGGAAAGTTGCCAGGAGTGTCTTGCTCTTCAACAGTGGAATGCTTTGAAGGCACTTACTGCGCTTCAGGAAAATGCGCAGCACAGAAAGTTGCAGGGAAGACCTGTTCAGATAGGACAGAGTGCGTGAATACAGCTGTTTGTGATAATGGAATATGTGTGCAAATGTTCAGTCTTGATAATGGGGTCCAAACTTTCACTATCATGGAGCCGAACTTTTTCCCTGCTTGTAAGACGGGCTATGCAAGTGTTTATGAAACTAATTTCACTTGTGATGTTGCACCGAAAAGTGTTAATAAGGGAGCTTCTTGTGTTGTTCCTAGTAAATGCATGGCGGCTGACGGGAAAAATTATAAGTTCTGTGAATGTGGACTTGATGGGAAAGGATACTGTCCTTTGTTTGAAGGAGATGAGGAAGTGCAGAATATGATTAGTGCTTGGAAGACTCTTGTCGATCAGAGCGGGTCGAATGTCTGTCATGCGATGCACCCTTATAACTATGCTTGTTATGTAGGATTCGACAACAGCACCTTGATGAACACTTTTTTGAATTATATTCAGTATGTTGAGCTTTACTTTAAAGGGGCTTACACTCAATTGAAAGGGTCGAATTCTTGCCAACAATTGACGAACTTGCCGGATTATACTAATATTATGATGCAACTTAATGGAAGCTACCCGAAATGCCCGGTTTATAACAAGATTCTTGTTGAGGTTAATGATACTTGTGTTAGTTACAATTATAATATTTTCAATCAACTTTTGGCACAAACTGTTTTTGTACTTGACTGTAACCAAACTAGTGTTTGTGACTCTTCGTTGGCTTTACAAGATTCGTTTTGTGTGGAGAATGTTCTTGAACCTTACTTGCCTGGACAGAACTGCACACTTGCCCATGACTGTCTTTCTAATAATTGTGTTGATCATAAATGTGTTGGAACTTCTATTAATGGAATCTGCAAAACTAATAAAGACTGTAATTCAGGACTTTATTGCAAAGCAGGACAAGAAAATATGACCTGTCAACCCGTCAAAATAGCATCAGAATCCTGCGATAGTGAAAATCCTTGCGCATCTAATCTCCTATGCGACAACTCAATCTGTGTCGCTCTATTTTCAAAGAAATTAGCAGCAAACACAACAATAATTTCAAACGACATCGCAATGGCATGCAGTTCAGGATTCGCAACTAAAGTAGATGAAGGAATTTATAGTTGTGATCTGCCCCCACAGTCAGTAAAACTCGCCTCAGAATGTGTTCCAGGCACTCAATGCAAAGACAAATCAGGAAAATACTCCTCTGAATGTGTCTGTGGCTTCGGTGGCAACGCTTATTGCAGCGAATTACAAGGAGACTATCATCTTCAGAAAGCAATAGAGAACTACTTAAAGATCAGTAATGTCACTTGCAACTTGGCTCTTGGTTTAACTGCCGGATGCTTCGAAAGAGATTTGAAGGATAGTCTTTATTATTATTACTATTATACAAACATGACATATTATCTTTCTGGTTCTTACTTTTATGGAAGTTATGACAAAAAAATCTGGCTTAACTATTTCTCAGAATATAACACTGCAGAGATGAGGATTAAACAAATTTTAGAGGAACTTCACCCACATCCTGATGATAGTAGCAGTAGTAGCAGTAGCAGTGATAGCAGCAGTAGTAGCAGTAGCTTTGGACTTGGGTTAAAAGCTATTGGGCTTGGATTAATAGTTTTAGTTAATTAATATTGATTAGGGATAAGGACTGTTTTTAGATATTTCTAAAGTAGACTCTATTGATTAGGGATAAAGACTGTTTTTGGATTTTTTTAAAGTAGACTCTATTGATTAGGGATAAAGACTGTTTTTTGATATTTCTAAGGGAGACTCATTTGTATGAAAACTAATATTTTAATAAAGATGATTTATTTTTCATAGGAGCTCTCAGATGTTCATGTATAAGATCATCATTCCCTAGAATGAGCTATTGAAATTAGTATATTAAAAATATAGAACTTTATATAAAATGGATCTATATGTCATCTGGTCAATTTCAGGAGCGACAATTTATCTTCGCAGTGCTAATAACAGGAGATCACAGTCTTTTTCGACTGACATAGCCTGGGTGATGTCTATATCAAATACCCCAATGCGATCTGCAGATCTCATGATAAGTGATATTTTACAATATTCGAATTATTACTATGCAGTTCCGTCTCCGAACAGACTTTACAAGACAAATGACTATGCACAAACCTTGGGTGTTCCAAAGGAAATTTACTTGAAGTTCCCAGTATTCAGAATCTTTTGCCAGACCTGGCCGGACTTTAACACAATTTTCACTTTCAGTTTGATTGATTTAGCCATTTTGCAGCAAAAGCCACAAATTTTGA
>RSEH01000422.1:0-20683 GCA_006503475.1 Stentor roeselii | reverse complement strand
AAACAAATAATTCAACATTTTCATAATATTAAAATATATATTGAATTAATATCAATTTGATTATGCTAAACCTATTTTACGACATTCTTTTAATAATAAATACAACAAAAGTAAAGTTAATAGTTAAAAAATTATTAAAAGAGTATATTTCATAATCAACTAATAATTGGAATAGTATTAGATCATAAGTGTCATTTTTTTAATATAAATTATCAAACCCTTTATTATTATATATTAAAAAATTTTTTATTTACTGCGAGCATTTTTTCATTATCAAAAATCTTAAAAATTCAAAAATGATTGTATATAAATAATGAGATCAAATTATTTTAATTATGAAAAGAATTTAAACATAATGCTAGTTAGATTCAGTAATTTTTATTAATGATTGTTTCTTAGATTGAAGAATTAACCAGATCAAATAGTGTTTGAGGCTTGGTTTAGCAAGCATTTTCGAAATTCTGACAGAAACCCATATAATAAAGTTTTAAATTTTCTTTGATTTGATTTAACTAAATACTCCAACTTTATACTGTTTAAAACATAAACTAATAAACTATGCCTACTTATTTTTTTTATCAATGCTCTTAACAAATAGAGCTTTCGATACATGGGATTGAATTTTACTCAACGCCGTTTCAAGTTTCAAATCAATTTTTGATTCAAGTGCAGTAATCCTTTGATCAATGACCTGACTTTTAGGCCTATCATTTTCACTCTTGTGCTTATTATTCTTTAGGTCAATTTTTTTTTCAACTCCAGAGATCTTAAGATCAAGTCCATTCATAAGTCTTTCCAGATTTTCAATCCTTTTTTCTTGTTTCAACTCAGTAAACATGATTCTGCCCTGCCAGTCGTCATCATCATCCAACTTGCTTTCATATTTCCTGTTCAAGATATGAACAAAATGAGTCTTGTCAAGCTGAGTTCTCCAAAAGAGAGCAGTTTGAACCTCAAGAGTAAGAGAAATCCTTTCACGATAGTCGATAATGTTTTTATCGAAACAGAACTGATCATAACTATCTCCAAGATTTGAAATTAGCATGTTAAGCATTAAAATTAAATTCAGAATTGTTGACATGAAAATCACTAAAGAAATTATTTCATAGTTGCTTTCTATTCCAGTGTTTCCAGTCGCACTCAAATACCAAGACATTTTCACCATTTCAAAAAAATTTTGATTATGATCTTCGTCGTTTCTGAGCACTATGAAAATCAGAACTGAGAAAAACAGTGTCAAGTAAAGGAAAATGATTAAGAAATACTTGATATTGTTCAGTGATTGCAATATAAGACGAATGTAATGTCGTGTACCGTGGAATGTTTTGAATGGAACGACTCCTCTTATCATTAAAAGCCACGCTAAAGCCAGGTCAGTGTACAAAGAGTCAAGATTATTAAATCTCAGATAACTCCAAAAAGGTGTCAATAAGATAAGTAAAACATCAATTATATTCCAGGTGCTCTTTAAGTATTCCTTGAAATCCAGCACTATATGAATCAGTTCCCAAATCAGAATCAAGGTATAGGTTGACCAAAAAGGGATGAGCGTGTTCATTTCATTCGGTTTGATATATGTTAAAAAGAAAAACAAAATGTGAACCCAAATGAGGATTGAATATCCAAATGACCATCGAAACACTGAATTCCAGTTATGGTCAATCAAGTACTGAATAAGGATATCATCATAGACCTTTCTATTAGTGCATTCGTATAAAGTCCTCAAAAGTTTTATGTTCTTTTTTGAATAAGGTTCGACTGGTAAGGCAAAAGCACTGTACTTCAAAATTCCGCTGATGAATTTTGAATCTTTATTTTCATCAAGCACTTCATCGAAATCACTGAACTTCGGGTTAATGGTGTCTTTGACTATATGATGAGGAAGCTTAGCTGGAATCGATATCCTGATATCGCTGTCATCTTTCATCAAAACTTTCGAAAGGTAGAATGCGAGATTTGCTGATGAGCTCTCTATTATCAACATAAAATCATTTCTAGTTGAATGCAAGTTGCTGATTAGTCGATAATTATCGCTTGAGTCCAACTTAATTAGGTACTGAAGAACTATTTCAAAACAACTCAGCTGTTTTCTCATCCAAGAATAGTAAAGCGGTGACTTTCCGAAGATATCTGCCCGGATATCAACATTTTTTTCTTCATCATTGAGCAGATTTTCAAGTGGTTTTGATTGTCCTGTATAAGATGCGAAGTGTAAAACAGTATATTTGTACTGAGAAATCAAGATATTGCAATGCTTTGAACGTATATTCTTATAGACTCCTTTTTGGATGGCTTCAAGAGCGTAATAGTAGCTAAGAGGGCTGTATAAAAATGAGTCACTTACAGATGCTGGCCTTAGTACAATGGTATTAGATGGAATCACTTCAGTATCTATGCTCAAGACGCAGTTTTCTTTATTTTGATATTCCATAATATCAAGATAGAGCTGATTCAATTTAAGTTCATTTTCCAACCTAAAAGTAAAAATTTTCGAATCTATTTCCAATTTAAGTTGCGTACCCTTAGCACTGATAATTTTAAACATGTTCACTTTTTCATTTTTCTTCAGAACATCAAAGCCAAAGTCGCTCTGTGATATGCTGTAACCGTAACCTTTCAGTATTGCTAAGTTGAACTGGTTTGCAAGATCAAAGTTTTCAGATACTCCATTCAATTGATTTCGGTTGAGACTGGTATTAATTATATATGTAGGCCCTTGTTTAAATTCAATCTTCAGGTTGCAGGCTTCTTGACCATATTTTGAAAAGTCTTTACTTAAAAATTCTTTAGATTCTTTCATCATAAATGTATCATCTTGGCTATCTTCCTTTAGGGTCTTCTCATATTTCCATGTCATTGCATTTCCATTGCTGAGTCCAACTACAATTGAATCTTCAAGAGAAGAAAAAGTGACTCTTATGACATCATCATTGAAAGAATAATCAAAGATTTTTTTCCTAGAATCAATATTATATATAGCAAAATATTTTTCTGTCCCTCCAACGGCGACAAGCAGTCCATCTCTGGACATTGAAACAGAAGAAACTTCTGTTAAGGCTGGAGAAAAAGTTTCTATTTCATATTGAGAATCCAAATTCCAAATAATGGATGAGCCGTCCGTGGAACCTGATACTAAGATTCCTCCAGTCGGTGAGAAACTTAATGAAGTAACACATATGCTGTGTTTATTCAAATTATAAAGAAACCCCTTTTCTAGAACACTCCAAACTTTTATTTCACCATTGAATGACCCAGAAGCTAAACGGTCTTCGTTCGGCGAAAAAGAAAGAGCAATAACTGCTTCACTATGCTCTTTCAGACTGTGTTTGGCTGAATCTTTTAGATTTATCAGAACTATAAAGTTTTCAGTCCCCACTGCCAAATAGGTTCCGGATGTAGAAAAACAACTTGATGTCACTTCTTTAAAATGCTTATAATGACGAATTTCTTGGTTAGTTTTCACATCCCATAAAATCAGCCCTTTATTTTCTAACTCGTATGCTAAAATATCACCTTGGTCTGACAGTGATAATGATCTAGGATTACCTTTGAGGCTGTTTAAATAGCTCACTTGCTTCAAATTCTTTAATTTTAATATTTGAGCATCTGTACTTCCTGAAGCAGTTACGTTTAAATCTGATGAAAAACAAATGAAATCAATTTTATTTTGTTTATAGTATGGCCACTTTTCGAATCTTCGAAATTCATCTGATTCTTTGTCTTTTTCTTGATTAATATCTCTAAGAACCCAAATTTTTACAGTTTTGTCTGAAGAGCCAGAGGCCAAGTAATTTCCATGTGGTGAAAAAGTTATAGTTCGAACACCATCAGAATGTTCTCCATAATAAGGTTCCTTTTTTTCTTTCAAGCTCCAAATCATGATAGTGCCATCACTTGACCCTGATGCGATATTCAACCCATCAGGGGAAATTCTTACAGATCTAACTACTTTTGAATGATTTCTTATAAAAACTTCAACTCTATCCTCTATATTCCATATAGTCACTTTTCCATCATTTGTTCCTGTGGCCAAGTAGCTGCTATTATTAGCAAATGCCACTGATCGGACTGCTCCTGAATGAATTCCGTTTAGTTTTGAAGTGGCTTCTAAAAAGTTCCAAACTTGTACAGTCTTATCTTCAGAAGCAGAAGCGATCAAAATTCCATTAGGCGAAAAACAGATCTCATTAATTTTTTGATTTTGAAATCCTGCGAATTCTTCGATCTTTTCTTTGATGTTCCACACTGATATCTTGTTATCTTCTGTACCTGATGCAAAATATTCACTATTAGGTGAAAAAATGACGATTATAACACTTGCTTTGTGTTCTGCTTGGAATTCCTCACGCTTATCTTTGATATTCCAGATTTTCACAAATTTATCTGCTGATCCAGATGCTAAGAAATTTCCGTCTGCACCGAAGGATACGGAGTTAACTGTATCTTTATGAATGCCAATAAATTCTTTTCGATCTTCCTTAATATTCCAAACCTTTACCGATCTATCCTTTGATCCTGACGCCATTAATCGACCGTCAGGGGAAAAACTTACTGATAGAACATCTGCAGAATGCTTAATACAAATAAGTTTTTTCTTTTGCTTGATATTCCATATGATAGCACTATGATCCTTTGAGGCTGAAGCAATAAAGTTCCCATCAGGAGAGTAGCAGATTGACGAAACTTGCTCCGAGTGATTAAAAGTCTGATTTGGTTCAATCTTTTTAGGAGTAGGGATTTTCTGATCTTTTACAATAATCTCCTTAGGTATCTTTGAATTGTTTATAAAAGAAGATTTTGCATCAACAGGGTCATCAATTGTAATTTCATCTCTATTTTTTATATTGAAAATTTTTGGTTTCTTTTCTTCAGATCCAACCGCCAAAAAAGTGCAATCATATGAGAAGCAAATAGAAGTGACACCTCCTGCAAAGTTTTCACTGATTTCGATCCTCTTTTCTCTCAAGTTCCAAACATTGACAATTTTGTCATCACCACCAGAGGCCAGAAAATTATTATCTCTTGAAAAGCAAACAGCTCTGATAATATCGGAGTGCTTTCCACGAAATTCTTCTCTTTGCGCTTCAAGGTTCCAGACTCTAACAGTGCTGTCTTCACTCCCCGAAGCTAAAAATTTTGAGTCACCAGAAAAGAAACAACTCGTAACTGTATTGGAATGATTTCCTGTGAAGATATTAGCTTTTAATTGAATGCTCCACAGTTTTAATGTATTATCCTCTGATCCTGAAGCGACAAGTTTCGAGTCAGGCGAAAAAGACACAATCCAGACTGTACCAGCATGAACCCCGTTGAACTCTTCTTTATTTTTGCTCACATTCCATATTTTGATGGTGTTGTCATCAGAGCCTGAGGCTATAAATTCGCCACTATTTGCATGCGAAACTGAAAACACCTTTCCTGAATGATGCGCACTTGCGATTTCTTTCTTTTCAGTAATGTTCCAGAGCTTCGCTGTCATGTCATCACTGGCAGATGCTACTAAATTACTGGATTCCATATTAAAGGAGACCGAGTTTACATTTGCTGAATGTTTTCCGTGAAAGATTTCTTTTTTTTCTTTGATGCTCCAAACGCGAATAGTATTATCGAAGGACCCAGTGGCGACGAACTTGCTGTCCTTTGAAAACTCGACACACCGAATGCTTGCCAGATGACTCTGAGTGAACTCTTCTCGATTTTCTGAAAGATTCCAAACTCTTACTTTGCCATCATCTGAAGCTGAAGCCAAATACTTGTTATTAGGAGAAAACGCAACCCCAAGAATCTTACCTGAACCATTTTCTTTTACTTCTCCTTGTTTCGCTTTGATTTTCCAGAGCTTCAATGTGTTGTCTTCAGATCCCGAAGCTAAACATGTAGAATCAGGAGAAAAACAAAGAGTTGTTACTGTTCCTGAATGATGTCCAGTCAGTTCTTCTCGTTTTTCAGCCAAACTCCAGACTTTTACCAGTTTGTTCTCAGAGCCGGTCGCTAGATAATCGCTGTTCGGGGAAAAGCAAATAAACCAGATTGGCCCCAAGTGGTCCGCCTTAAATTCTTCAGTTTTATCCTTCATGTTCAAAATTCTAACCCTTTTATCTTCAGACCCAGACGCAAAAAATTTATTGTTTGGAGAAAAGCAGACTGATCTAACTGCTTTGGAATGCTTCGAATTTGTGAATTCTTTATAATCAGACATTTGCCAGATTTTCGCCAAGCCATCTTCTGAACCAGCTGCAAAATAACACCCATCCGATGAAAAAGCCACAGATCTTATTGTTCTAGTTGAAGTAAAAACGATTTTAGAATTATTGTTTTCGATGTCGAAAATTCTTACACTGTTGTCTGAAGAACCGGACAGTAAATGTCTTTCATCTGGTGAAAATTGAAGGCAACGGACGAGCCCATCATGATTAAAGGTTTTGATTAATTCTCCAGAAAGATTCCAGACCTTCGCTGTTTTGTCCATCGAACCGCTAGCCAAATATTTATCAGTCAAAGAAAAACATAATGAAAACACACCCAGGTCATGTTTCTTAAAAGATTTCTCATCTTTCGTATTGAGATCAGAAAGTTTTATTGAACCATCCTCAGAAGCCGAAGCGAATAAGTTACTCTGGGTATTCGCGAAACATACTGATCTGACAATTTTTGAATGAGAAGTTGTCATTTCTTTTCGTTTTCCTTTTATGTTCCAGACTGTCACCTGGCAGTCTTCAGTACCGGTTACGATAAACCGGCCGTCATTCGAGAAAGAAACTGACCAGACAGTTCCTGAGTGATCTCCTATGAACTCTTCTTGCCTCTCTTTGATGTTCCACACTTTTACTGTTTTGTCCCAGGACCCTGAAGCCAAGAATGACCCATCCGGTGAGAAAGCTACTGTGTAAACTGTTGCTGAGTGGTTTTCACTGAACTCTATTTTATTTTCTTGGATGTTCCAAACCTTCACTGTCTTGTCAAAGGACCCTGAAGCTAAGAAATTCCCGTCAGGTGAAAAAGTTACAGTGTAGACTTTATCTCCATGCACTCCTTGAAATATTTCTAGATTTTGATTGATATTCCAAACCTTTACAGTTTTGTCAAATGAAGCGGATGCTATATATAGGTTATTGGGGGAGAAGGCAACCGATTTTACTTGATCTGAATGCTTTTCACTAAACACTTCCTTTTGCATTTTCATGCTGTAAACCTTTATATAGTTGTCTTCTGATCCTGATCCAATTAGTTCATTATTAGATGAAAAACATATTGAAGTTACTGTATTCTGATGATGAACAGTATAAATGTTTTTTGATTTTTTAAAGCTCCACACCCCTACAGTGAAATCTTTTGACCTCGAAGCTAAATATTTTTCATTATTTGAAAACAGAACCTCAAAAACTGAATCTGAATGAGTTTTAATCTCTCTTTTCAAGCTCCCGTCTATGCCCCAAATCTTAACTATTTGATCTTCTCCCCCAGAAGCGATTAGTTTTCCTCTAGGTGCAAAAAAAACCGACCAAACAATTCCATTATGCGTTCCAGTAAATAGTTCTCTGTCTTTGGCAATGTGCCAAACTTTCAGAGTCTTATCTTTAGACGCAGAAGCGATGTATTTTGCATTCGGTGAGAAACTGACTGAAAAGACTTCATCATCATGGCAATCGCAGAACAATTCGTCGTTGTTATAAAGATTCCAAACTTTCACGAACTTATCTTCAGAAGCGCTAGCAACATAGGTCCCACATTTCGAGAAAGTAATCGAATTGATCCTTCCAACATGCTTGATATCGATATAGGGACATGTTCTGATTTCAAGCAATTTTCTGTTGATGCAATCGAGTAAATAATCGTCCATCTTCATCTTCCTGAATTTTTTCTTTGCTTTTTGAAGCTCTTCGCTTTTTTCAGAGGATCCCTCAGGAGCCACTCTGTTGTTTTGAATTCCGCCAGATTTGCTATCCCGAATATTCATTTATATATGCGTTTTAAACAAAAGATTATTGTAACTGTTTAGGTTTTGGAAGTATAGACTGAGGAAGGACTGGTTTTCTTTGAGAAATCTTTTTTCGGAGTAATTATTTAAGTGTTTTATATGTTTCTGAATGTTGGATATAGGTTTGGCTTGTTTTATGAGATATGATATGAATAATAGATTGGATCGAAGAGATTTTTTTTCGAATCTTTTTGAATGATCCTAAGGATAAATCAAGGATCTTTGATTATAGAGTATCAAATCATCATAAGATTGATTTGATAATAAAAATGTTAGAGACTGAGTTTATACTAACTCTTTTTATATTTATGTTGAAATAATGTCTATATTATTAGAGAATAGTAAAAGATTTTAAAAGATAATCAATTAGCCTTTAAGAGAAATATGGTTTTGCATTATGTATCAGTTGGCAATATTTTAAGTATACCCTAATATTAACTCACTCTGATTATATACAGATGCAGAAAATTAAAAGATTTGCTAAGACATTTTTTGTAAAAGCTCTTCAAATAATTCTTGATAATATTTCATTTTTTAAGTTATTATGATTTGATTTCATAAATGGCATTTGTTTCGAAAATGAGTTTATATGAACAGATTTATAGTCTTTGTCTTTGCCTTCGCCCTCATATTTATTTTATGATAAGGGTGAACCTGATTAAGTTTATACAGTTAAATATATACAAAAAAGTGTATATGGCTGAATATAGTTGTCCAAATTTATCAATTTGCAAAAAGGTAGATAAATCTAAATATAGTAGGTTATAGATGAAATTATTATTTTCATAAATAAAAGCTGACTTAATCAATTTGAACTTTTAAATTTTAAGATAGAAAAGCTGGATATAATTCTAATCAATCAATTATCGATATCTAAATACTTCAATGGCATATTTTAAAAATGGTTCCATCAAAAATATATTTAGGTATATGATAGTAAATTAAGTTGATTCAATAAGCAGAGAAATTGATAAAATTAAACCTTCAGAGTTTTGCTGAACAATTATTAAAACCTTAATTAAAAATAAATCTTTGTTAAAATAATATTTTATAGATTGAATAAAAGCATAATAAATCTTATGATAAGATTTAGATTGTTTTAAAGAATAAAATTAACTCAAATCTTTAAGTAATTAAAGATGTTGATTGATCATTAAATTTAGGATAATTAATTTAGATCATATTAAGCTTAGATATAAGGTAAACTGGGATTGAAGTTGATGTTTAATGAGTAATTTATTTTTGATGTAATTTAAGTTTTTTAAAGTATCTCGCTTTGATTAAATTTCTTTGGTTTAAACTTAATAAACTAATTGGTATTAAATGAAACCAAAAAATTACTCTAAATAACCATTTCAAAATAAAAAAGTAAAGTCATGTTTTATCACTATTTCTTATAAGAAAAGCTAAAAATTTTATAATTGATTAATTAAGCTATTATCTAACTACTCCCAATCCTTGAATATGCATTCCGGATAAAAGTTCTTCCATCTCCAAGCATATGATCCGTTATTCAACCAATTCGGCTCACTCAGGGAACGTGGCTCTAATTCCCTAGTATAAAGGTTATAAACATATACTGATTATCTGATACATGCTTTGTCTTGAGTGGAGCGGCTTACTTTATAATTATTACTCCCTAAATGCAGGTTACAATCTATATTTTATTTCACCTAAATATAAGTTACATCTGAACAAAAAAGTTTGATTGTTTGAAATAAGAAACTCATGGTCATATTCATTGACTAATCGAACAAAGTTCAAACTCTGAGAAATTTGAATCTTTTTATCAGTTAAACTTAAATTTCTGAAATCTAAATAATTAAAACCTTGTGGTAATGATGCGCTTTTTTCTTTTATTTTCAAATATTCATCATTAAGTTCTGTAAAGCTTTTATTCATACACTCCGAATGCTGCTTGTTTATTTCTAATTCATTTAGAATTATTTTATAGTCTCTGTTTGTAATATCTAAATCTTTCTCTTTCAATTCATATTTACTTTCAAGTTTATCATAGTCTGCAATTTTTTGAGCCAAGTCCTTCTTTTTCTTTTCATATTTATTCTTCAACTTATCATATTCTATTTTGATTTGTGCTAAAGTTTGCTCATTCTTTAATTGTTCCTTAAGTTCATCATTCTGCTTCATTATTTCGATATATTTTTTTTGAAGTTCATTTAAATCAATTATGTTTTTATTAAATTTTGTCCAAATTTCATCAGAGTCATCAGTTTTTTGAGATAAATCCTTCTCAAATAAATATGATTCATCAGTTTTCTTAATAATTTGAGGTACGCACTGCACTTTTTTTTCATAATTACTTCTAAGTGTTTCATAGTCTATAATTTTTTCAAGTAAAATACTCTGAAACTCATTATATTTCTTAATGTTTTCATCTAAATCCCGTTCTTTTTCTCTTAGTTTCCTTGTAAGCTTATTATAGTCAGCATCTTTGAAAATATTATATGCTGCTTCAATAAGCAAAATTTTCATTTCTTTGTTGAAGGTACTTAGTTTAATTTCAGATAATTCTGAATCTTTATTCCTTTGCTTAAGGTCCTTTACTTCTTGATTTAATGCCTTTTTCAATACAGTGATAACTTCGTTCATTTCTGCTGAAATCTGAATAATGCAACTTTCGATATTTGGATTAATGCAGATTTGCTTATGAATCTTCGAACTTGGTAGTTCATTGCAATTTCTACAGTATCGCAAAGAATTTGAAGATTCAAAACTAAAAGCTTCAGCTGGATTAGAGCCTTCAGAAATGAAAGACATATTTATAGATATTAGTAATTTAATACAAATAAGCATTTATTAACTATTTAGTCAAAGAAATATGTAACTTTGATCGATTTTATTTCTGAACACTGGAAAGCTTCAGATATTTTAAGCCTCAAAGTCTACTTTTAATCATACTTATTAGGAGTAATTAGAAATTTTTTGTATGAGATAATATTTAAGAGATATGCCAAATATTCGAAAATTGTAAACTTACTAATATTCAATATTATTTATATAGTTTCAATCTAAACAGGAATGTCTAAGAAAATGCTCTAAGACTATAGATAATTCTATTCTTTGATCAAATGAGGTCTCTGAATCCAAGTCATTTAAATTTAGAACTAAAATAATAAAAGTCTGCTTATTATTTAGACTTGATTAGTAGAAGAACCTCTCCAACTTTGAAAGGTTTAATAGCTTGACTCATCAAATATGAGATTCAAGCACGAGTATCCTTAAATTAGGGTGAATATAAACTTGCAAATATAATCTCTCCAAGAAATCCATCTTCCTTTAAATTGCAATTTGATTTCTCACAGTCTCATCTCAACACAGATAGTTTTAGAATAGAAATTCAATTCGAATCTAGCCTAAAAATTCTAAATATGCTTGCCTTAGTTTGTAAGAGTTAATAATTATTTGTGAAATATGATCTTTATGTAGTTCTGCAAAAGAAATGCCGAAATAATCTTGAAGACAAGAGAGTGATGTTGTTAAATCAGTTCTTATTTCATCTCCTGATGTGTTATATAAAAAATTATATCTATTTGCTTATAATCTAATCTAAGATATATGTATGTGTTGCTTACAATACTAAATAATATATTAATTCTAAAAGATGATATTTCGCTCTTTTGAAGAGTCAAGAGTGCAAATTTAACAAAATAAATAGATGAGACTATGTGATCGATTTCAAGATTCACTATTCAGCTGTTAGTAGCATTTAAGATCATGATCTTTACATATAAAATGTATCATATACTTTAATTCTATTATGCTTGATATAAGAAAACCTGACTTTATTAAATGTTAACCAAGTAAATCCACAAATATCATGATATTATTTACTAAACCTTCACTTTTTACTAATTATATAAAAATTGAATGATCTGTAATATAAGAGATTTCAAGAATGAGTTTAATTCCAAAAAAAATAGTTATTTAACGACTAGTCTTTTATTTTTTAGCATGAAAACACATGCCAGAATATTCAATAAAATTTCCTTCAATTATTTAAGTCAATTATCATAGAACTAAATTTGTTTTAATGCTCCAACTTTCTCAATATTTTTCTTTATTTACATGCCAATAGAATTATTAAATATTAGCACCTTAAAAAGGCAAATTTAGAGGTTGAGGAAAGTGATTTTTTACATTTTCATACAGAAATATATTTAATTTGTATATTTTTAACTCAATTAATTAAATTGCTGATATTGAGTTACATGGAAATTCCAAAGAAAAAACAAATATAGATAATGAATGGATTTAAATATAATTATTTATACTCAATAACTATAAAAAAAATGAATTAGTCTTTATCATGATTAAAATTCTTTAAGTGCTCGTTATTTCAATAAGTAGAGTGCTACTACCACTAAACTATTATAAGTAATTATCAAATATATTTATGGTCTCATGATTGTAAACAGAGTATATTTCTTTACTAAATAGCGGAGATTTGCAAGTTTTAGTGAATTTGATATTTATTATGGATCATCTTGTTTTTTGGAATACTCTGTTCGTTTCTCCAAAATTCAATTTGCTGATCTGTGCAACTTCAAATTTAACGCAAAAATTTGTGAAAAAATGCGAGAATTTGGCCTAATTTAACTCGATTATTATCAAAATTCATATCATTTGACCGTATGACAGTAAATAAACAATTCGTCATCTGATAAAGAATCTTTGATATTAGATTGATCTAAGTATTGAGCTAAAAGGCTCTTTGAAGTTTTAAGTTCAAATGTGTTATAAACGCTCATTTCATATGAGAGTCTTTCAAATTCTAAATATATTAATAGTTTATCACCAATAAAAAAGAAAGAATCTTAATTATGAAACTGAGAGACATGATCACTAAAATAGTTCTTTCTAATTAATTTCATAAATTAAATTATTTCTTGAATTTCTTCAATCTGTAGACCTCCTTAATGAATTCAATAAATGTTGATTCTTCTGATAGCACCATTGCTTGAAGTCAATAGCATCGATATATTCAACTGTTCATCCAGTTTCTGCAAACCCTCTCTTGTAGGTGACAATAATTGCGATGAAGAGTGCATGAGTCGATCCTGCAATTTCGATTCGCTCAAGATAGGTGATTCAATTCAAGAGACCTTTTCCTTCTCAGACTGCTTTGAAGAGTGTTTCTGCGAGCTTGAAAAACTCGGAGATGGCACATGCGACTCATCATGCAACACTTATCAATGCGGGTGGGACTTAGGCGACTGCGGGTTCTGCTCGTCAGGGTGCACTGAAGAAATGCTGACAAATTCTCTCTGTGACGCTCAGTGCTCGACTCCTTTTTGCATGTTCGACAACGATGCCTGCGGGTGGTGCAGTGAAGAATGCTTTAAAACCGATCTGTTCTCCGGAGAATGCAAAGATGAATGTCTTGAAGGTCACTGCAAAGACTACCCAAGCAACCCGTGCATTGAATGCAGCGCTGGGTGCTTTGAAAACATGAGAAATGACGGAAAATGTGATGCTCTTTGCTTTAATCAGCACTGCAATTATGATGATGGCGATTGTGTCTGCATCGATGGGTGTAGCGATTTTCAAATGAGAGAAAAGTCTTGTTTAATCGACTCTGATGATCAAATTATTGACTCTTGTGCTATCCCTGAGTGCTTTTTTAAGTATTATTCTTGTGGGTACTGCGCCAAAGGATGCTTTTATGAAGAGCTTGGAGATGGGATTTGTCAAGATGAATGTAATAACTCTGAATGCAATTATGACTATGGAGACTGCGGATGTGCTCCTGGATGCGATTTTAAGTATGACCAGAACACTGGAGGTTTTGTTGGGAATACTTCTAGAAGTTGTGTCGCAGAGTGTCTTGTCTCAGAATGTTTTTTTGCTGCTCAGTTTTGTAATGATACAAATTTAATCAAGAAAGCTGCTCTTAATTATGTTGTCAACTATGATAAGTCCAAACTTCTCAACACTTCAGAATGTGAATGCCAGGATGAAGAAAATTTTCTTAATCTATCTAAATCTTGTAGTCCGGGAGAAATATGCTCAGGTCCCGAGTGCTTTTACTGCATGGGCTCTACCAACGCGAAATTCGCTTCATGCTCAAGATCATCATTCGACGTTTGTTTGATTTGTAAAACATTTATGCTTCTATCCTCATGCCATGACGGTTTAAAAGAATGTCCCACAGGGTTAACAGACGTGAGAAAACTTTCAGATTTATTCGAAATTCAGCACTGGTGCTTGCCTGCTCCAAATATTTACTCACATCACAATTACAAAATATTTTATGTTGACTCAGACACTTCACATGCAGGAAAAGGTGAAGAAGGTTCTCCATTCAACTCTTTATACAAAGCCTTTGTCAATATTTTCGCAAGTTTCACAAAAATTTTAATCCTAAGCGAAAAAAACGATTTAGATGTTGATGATTCAACCTCTGCACTTGTTAACGACAAGTACGACCCTTTGAATATATCTGGGCATCAAACCTTTTATGAACTTTGGATAATTGGAAATGTTTCAGATGGGAAGATGGCGAATGTTACCTTTAAGAGTCATGTCAGAATCACACCATTTGCTCAGAAGGTTTTCATTCAAAATATCAGATTCATTGGAGAGAAAATGTTGAAAAATGATTGTGAGACAGAGTTTTGTAAGTACTGCCCTTTTTACACGATCCGGTCTTCTGAGATTGTGAATGACCGAGGTCAAATAATAAACAATACTGTGTTTGAACAGTTTTCAACAAACTGTAACTTATACAAGACAGTTAATTTGTTTGTATTTACCACAAATGTCACGATCAATAATACAGAATTTTACAATTTCAGGTCTCAATACAAAAGTTTAATTAAGTCTTCTGGTATCCTCAATCTACTTAAAGTCAGTTTCTATAAGATGCAGGCGCATTCTTCTGGAAGTGTTCTGATACTAACCTGCCAAGACAATTGCACAACAACAAGTTTTACTTATATCTCCGGAAAAGTTAGTCATTTAGGTGCAGGGTACGAGCATACTTCCTTCAGTTCAACTGGAAGTTTCATCATTGCTGAAAATTTCGGTTCTATCTCTATAAAGAACGTTGAATTTTCTTATAATATTTTGCTAAATAACGTTAAAGCTTCTCATGAAGGTTATTTGATTTACAGTTTTAATCAAGTGGGAACTGTCATGGTCTTAGACTGCACTTTTTTCAACAACTATCTCAATTATCTTATTTATATTGACGTAAAATCACTTGAATACTTAAACATACAAGAAAAAAATTCTGTAAGTCAAGCCTTCGCTGCAAGGCATTTCGTGATGCAAAATCTTTCAATTGACTCTTTGTACTGCTCAAGAGGAATGGTTCTGTATTTGATGCGAAACATTCTTCATAACATCCAAGTTTCAAATCTTAACATCACTAACTCAGTTGTTGGAGAATCAGGGTATTTTTATATAAGCCATTCAGGGATGGTAAGCAAAGCAGATCAAGAAGGAGAATTTAAGGAAATTTACTTGCACAATATATTAAAAAAAGTTTACTTTCATGCCAGATATTTGATTATAAATAATGTTAAAGTTGAAAGCTGCTGCACAGGTGGTTCAGTTTTGTTTGTTGATAATTACCCAAACTGTTTATTTGAAAATTTTAGTATTTCTGGAGTTCAGGACTCTGAAGTTTCTAGTGTAAAGAACATAATTCAAAAATTTACTAACAACGGAGAATATATCAGCAATATTTATGATGAAAAAGAAATCCCTGACTTAAAGTGCAAGATTCTGGTTACAATATCAAGAATCAATAAATTATTTATAACTGGACAAAAAATTGCTAAATCTGCGTGTTTTTCTAAGTCTTCATCAGCTGGAATGGTTTTATATTCCATAAACTTGATCGAACTTCAAGACATTCATTTGTCAGATCTCCAGTCAACTAGCACAACTGCATTAGGCCTTGATATCACTGATTCAATCCAAATAACAGTTAAAACTCTAAGAATTAATCGTCTTAGTAACTTCGTGTATTCAATTTTAAAATTCGAGCAATGCGAAAATGTGAGTCTAGCCGACATTGAAATCGAAAAAGTCCTTTCAAACTTCTCAAGTCCTATCATGGTTTCAAGTGTAAAAAACTTCAATTTAGAGAATTTTTTATTTGAAAATCTTACAACTGAGTCTAGCAATGGCGGATGCATTCATTTATTATCATATCAATACGGTTCTATCATTAAAATACAAAATGGTACCCTTTTCGCTTGTTTGACTGAATTTGGAAAAGGTGGAGTTTTCGTGGACAGTTTGTCAACAATAGGTAGAAATTTAGTTACCTTTAATGACCTGATCTTTAAAAACTGCAAAGCAAACGATGGATCAGCAGTTTATATCACAAGCATGAATAATTTTGAAAAACCTTCATGTGGAATGACCAGTATCATAATCACAGAATGTCATAGTGAAAAGGGTGGAGTTATTTCAGATCATCATTTCAAGGGAACATTTCTTTACAGAGATATTCGACTGGATGAAAATTTTGGAATAAATATTATCATGGCTTATTTTTCATCCAATCTGCCTTCTCTCAAAATAGAAAATGCTTTCATTTCAAATTCTAGGTCAAAAGACTCAGTTCTAAGATTTGAATCTCTTGTGGATTCCACATTTGTTTCAATAAATAATGTTACAATCTACAATATTACAGAAGGAATTGCATCTATTTATACTTCACAAATTGACTTGAATGTCAGTAACTTGGTGATTAAAGAATCTCAAAAAGGAATTGAAATATTTTCATTAAGCAAAATAATAGCGGAAAATATTTTGATTCATAAATGTTATTCAAAAGCTGTTTCCATTACTTTTTCATCTCTTTTCACCTGCAGAAACTGCACTTTTAAAGAAATAAACGAAACAGTTATCTATTTAAATGAAAATTCTTCTGCAAAAATTTATGACTCTTCAATAATTGACAGTAAGGCTTATTACTCTTCCTTGATTTCGTTAGGCTCATCTCTGCATTCAACTAGTTTATTTTCAAATACAAAAATAAGCAACAACTTTATTCTATCCAATACTCTTATGGAAGTCTCAAGAGCAAATCTGGACCTCCTTAATGTTTTTGTGTCATCAAATGAAGTAAAAGACTATTACTACTCAGGAATATACTCTTTTATGTCAAATATCACAATTAACAGTTCCACCTTCGTAAACATGACTTCTAACCAGAAAGTGGCGATCTTATACTTAGACTCATTTTCTAAAGCAAGCCTTTTCAACTCATTCTTTAAAAATTCAACAAGCCCTCTTGGAAACATTTTCTCAATCAGTTCAATTCTAATTGTTACAAGTTGTTCCTTCGAATACAACTCAGGCCCAGACATTCACATTCAGTTTTCAATCCTAAAATTTATAAATTCATCAGTTTCTCAATCAATTTTCGGTAAAAACTCTGATTCTGGATCAATAATTATGAAACAGAGCGAAACAATCGAAATAAAATCATCGAAATTTTTAAGTCCTTCAAAAGGGTCACCAAAATCGATTCAATCTCTGATTTACATAGACACTTGCGAATCAGTAGTAATCCAAGATAGTCATTTTTTAGGATCTTCTTTAAAATTGATGGGAGTTTATATTTCGAACAGTAAAAATTGCATTATAAAGGACTCTTTATTTGAGAAGTTCAATACTCATTCATACTCGGCCTTGACTGCAGTTTCTGAAGATCAAGGACGAGAACTGATTGTGATCAACTCAAACTTTAAAAATAACACATCAGATAGGCAAGGAGGAGGAATTCATGTTGATAGTTATAATTTTTCTTTGATAGACAGTCGTGTTTATGGTAACTTTGCAGAGGAATCAGGAGGTGGAGTTTATTATTCCACTAAAAAATGTGAAACATGTGGGGTTTACTTTTCAGGAAAAACAAAAATCATTGAAAACTCTTGCAGTCAAGATGGAGGAGGAGTTAAATGGAATGATTTTAAACTTTTTTATAACACCTCTGAAGTACTAATAGAAAACAATACAGCTACATATGGTAACAATATAGCTTCTGAAGCAGTTTCTTTATCTTTTTCAAGTTCTCGTAACTTAAAAGAAGCCATTTTGATGATCAACGATTTTGCTCCTGGTCAACAATTCTCCGAAAAAATTTTAGTTTACCTAAAAGACACATACGGCCAAATAGTATTAACTGACAGTAACTCTTCACTAACAATTTCAATTGACTCATTAGACAGCAAATACTCAGTTTCTGGGCAAACCAGTTTCACTGCAGAGAAAGGAATAATCACAGTAACCAATTTTACCCTCTACGGTCCTCCAGAATCTTGGGTGATCGTAAAGCTCGAATCAAAACTCACATTAAAAAAAGACAGAAACGATGAATCAGATCATGAAGAAATCATTTACCTTAATGCAACTTTCAGAAGTTGCTCTAATGGCGAGGAGATTCAAAGCACTTCTTGTCAGGAATGCCCTGGAGGAAAATACTTATTGGAGCCAAAGAGAAACTGCAAGTCTTGTCCTGTTGGAGCATCTTGTGGTGGAGGGTCTTCATTGGCTGTGAACAAAGGGTATTGGAGGTCTAGTTTGAATTCAGAGATCATTTATCCCTGTGAATATCCTGAAGCCTGCCAAGCTGGGACCTCTCAAGACCAACTTGGAAATTGTTCTGCAGGATACGAAGGTGTTTTGTGCCAGTCATGTGAAATCGGGTACACCATGAACTCTTTTTACAAATGCTCGAAATGTCCTGAAAAAACTGCAAATCTTGTCATTCTTGTCGTGCTTTTTTCCTCCTGCATTTTTATTGCTGTGATAATCGTTAAGGCTACACTCAAGTCAGCTTTTGTTTCTAAAGAAATGTATTCGGTATATATAAAAATATTCACGAATTATCTTCAATTGGTGTTCATTGTGACACAGTTTAACCTCAAATGGCCTGAATATGTGCTGGAGCTTTTTAGGTATCAACAAGGAGCTGCCACGTTGACAGAGCAGATCTTTTCATTGGACTGTTATCTTGAAGAGAAGAACTCAGAGAGTAAAACTCAAGGATATTACTTAAAAGTTTTATTGATGGCCATAGCTCCTTTTATCATCATTTTTACTTGTTATTTGTACTGGATTCTTCATAGTTTTACCAAGGAAAATTACAAGTATTTAAAAAGAGAAGTTTTTTTATCAATTATTGTTGTTTTCATTTTGATATACCCGACTATCTCAAAGGTCTTGCTATCGAATTTCAATTGTATTAAAATTGACCAAATGGAAAGTTACCTTAAATCGAATACAAGCATACAGTGCTGGGATAATCTACATCAAAGATACTCACTCATCATTGCACTTCCTGGACTTATTTTATGGACTATAGGTTTTCCTAGTTTCCTGGTGATCATGATGTCGAAAAATAAAAAGTCTCTGCATTTAGATCACAATCGTGTTATTTTTGGGTATTTGTTTAATGGGTACAAACTACGAAGATTTTATTGGGAATTCTTGATTATGTTAAGGAAAACTCTTCTTATTCTAATTTCTGTGTTTTTATCTCCACAAGAAATTATTGTTCAAGCTTTGACTGTTTTCCTGATTTTGATTTTTTCACTTTATCTTCACTATTCAAAAACACCTTTCAATTCAAAAAAACTTAATAACATGGAAACAGAGGCTTTATTAACTGCTACAGTCACTATTTACAGTGGCCTTTATTATGGATCTGAAGGAATCAATGCCGGGTTTGAAATATTTTTATTTATTTTCATTGTTTTCGGAAATTCCTACTTTTTTATCTATTGGATTTATTACATGTCTCAAGTAATTTTAGATATTTTCATCAAATTCTACCCTCAATTCAAAGGCAGGCTCAAAAAAGGAGACTCTTTTCAAGAAAATTTTAATGAAGAGCCAACTTTTCAAGATGGAGTTCATCAGAATAAGCTAGAAGGTAAAAAATCTTATACTTTTATGCACCCTAACCAGGTTGAAACTAAAGAAAAACTCAAATATAAAAATATGGACCAAGTATTTTGGGACGTTACAAGAATTGATATGACAAGAACAAAGAAAAAAAGATATTCTAATAGAGTTTAGTAATTTGAAATTATTAATACTTAAGTTTAGGATTATTAATACTTAAAAGCTAATGATTTATTTTTACCTTTTTAATGAAATGCAAAAATATTTCTCATTAGAATACTTCTGAATCCAAAACCCTAGCAATTAAACTCTCCAACAACTAAATTTTTATCCTCACAATTAACCCAGCAATGAAATTCTGTTAATCAATTGTTTCATAAATCTCAGGAACTCAAAATGGTAAAGCTCCATTCCCCTACGACAGTTCAAACCTCATCAAAGATCTGTTTTTTACCTGGATATTCCCTTTAACTAATTTTATCGAAAGTTCAGTCCAACAGAAGAAAACATCTTCGATCTGCCAGAACGACTTGACTTTGAAGCCGACTTAAAACAAGCTAAAAATGAATGGAAAAACGAGAAAAAGTCTAAAACCCCCAACATTTTCTTCCCAATTTGGAGAGTTCTCAGAAAGCAGTTCCTAATCGCGATAATTCCAGGAATGATCACTTGTAACACAGGACTTATAACATCCCTGATGCTTTGGTACTACGGAATGGCGATTCTCGTAGGAATTCTCTATTTCACAACATATCTTCGGGTGGTTTCCGTGACTTTTCCTCTTCTGACCTCCACTGAAAAGTTACACAATCTTGC
>RSEH01000053.1:0-185138 GCA_006503475.1 Stentor roeselii | reverse complement strand
GAAGAAGATGATGAACAGACGTAGATTACACCTACGAGTAAAAGAGAACTAATCAGAACCTTCGCTAAATTTTTTTTGTTGTTTTCGGATTTCTCAATCAACATTTTTATTAGAAAAAATTCACCAGGTGTGGAAAAAATGGAGATTTTATTGTTAAATTAATTTTTAAGCTATATTTGCTTTATTCAGAAATATTAGAAAAGTAGATCTTGTCGATATTCAAGAAGCCGACCAAGTCTTTATCAACTTTGGTATCATTGTTTTCAACCAAATTCTGTAAAAAATTCCTCAATTTTCCTTTTCTTTCCTTGACAACTTCTGGGTTAGCCGATGACTTTAAAATATGATTCGCAGGAAGTTCATCAATTTCGGCATGTCTCTTGCGAAGTCTTTTCCTCAAATCCTTAAACTCATCAAACAAATGAAAAGTTTTCACAAAGAAAGCTCCACTAGAAACCACAATTTCATAATTGGCTTTAGTAAGAAATCTCGAAGACTTCCTGAAAGCCTTGCTAAGTTGCACTTCAACAGGAATTTCCTGAACACAGCTGAAAGTCCTCAATCTTTGATTAGGATGTGCGACTTCAGCAACTCGAAGACTAAGAAACTTTGAAAATAACGGCGAATTTAACTTGTTCTTCAAGATGACCTGGAAAAAATCATTGAAAAACTTGACCCGTTGACTGAGAACTGCTGGAGTGACCTGTTCTTTTATTTGAAGAATTCCTGGAAATTCTGAGAATTGAATTGAAGAGTTCGCTGATTTCATGTCAATGAAGAAAATGATGAATTCGCGAAATCTTCTTAAAACTGTCCTGGAGAGATTTTTGGTTTTGCCGTAAGTCACTTCTATTGCAAAATAATGAACTCGACCTTCAGGCCAGTCTTTTGAATCGCCTGGTTTTACTGTGATTGATTTGATGTTTTCTCTTTCGATTAAAGGAATTGATTCATCGGCGAGTTTGTCTAACTTGTCCCAGATCTGGTCTTCGTCTTCTAAACTTTCGTCTTCTAAGAAGTAAGATTTCATCATTTGGTTGTAAACACTCGATGTTCGGGAATAGATGTCGCCGATATCGACTCTTCTTATACTTGTCACTATCACAAGTAAAAAGTTGAAGAGCACTATAAGGCTGATTAAGGAGAAGTGAAGGGTTGTTGAAGGAACTTTTTTTGTCACTTCGAGAATTAGCATTATTGAAGGGGTTAGTAGCAAAAAGGACCATAGACATAGAAGAGATACTGAGGTTTGTCCTGTTTTTAAAAATTCTCTTCGTAGAAGCATTATTGAAAACATCCATACACATGTGTAGGTCGTGTTTTCTATTATAAAACCAACTGGTGACATCACCAAGTCGACTATAAAAAGAATTAAGCAGGCCAACAAGTTTAGACCTGCCAAAATCAATTTTAGTAAATGGGATCTCGTGTAAGTCAAAGTAATCCTTTCTTCATCTTGCTTTTGTTTCCTCATAGAAAAAATCATTCCAACGATAAAAGCCACAAAATTCAATGCCGACCTGAGTAAACATCACAATATTGAAAAGACAACCAAATCATTGGAACCCATGATTCAATTTTTTATTATTTTCTCCCATCATTCAATAATAATCATGGTTAAGTCACTTTCAGGAATCCCTAAATCAGGAAAACCTTGGAAAGTCGGCTCGAAACCCTTCAACTCATTAGACAAAGAACAAAAAGCCTCCTTGCCCAAAAAGACTTTTGAACAAAGAATGGAAGAAAAGGCAAAACTTCAAGAAGTGAAGGACTTCGAAAAACAACTAAAGGACCAAAAAGCTGAAGTGAAAAGAAAAAAGCGAGAAAAGACTGAAGCAAAAAAAAAGCTGAAAGAAAAAAACCAGTTCAAAAGTTCTTCTTTCCAAGTGATCAAAGACCCTAAAAAGATGAAAAAAATGACAAAAAAACTGAGACAACAGGTCTCAACCTTACCTCCTGAAATGTTTTACAAGTTGATGCACGGCAAGCAACTGAGTTCTAGTTATAATTAGTTAACATTACCAACTGAAAAAAAATCTTCGATTTTCCCTTCAGAGACCTTTTCCAATTTTTCCTTTTTACCTAAAACTAAAAAATCTCCTTTTTCACTGACCAGGATCAAAAAGTCCTCAGTCCATCCAAATGAGAACTTTTCTTGAAATCCAGTCGAAAACACAGATGAAGACCGAGCAGATTTCAAATGATCTGAACAATTTTCAGGTAACCAGCTGGCTAAAACTGACTTAAACCCTTGACTTTCTTCTATTTTAACAAGGTTAAACAGATGAAGTTTCCCTGTTGAACTGGTAACGAAAATCTTTTGATCTTGATTAAAAAATTGTATTTCATAGACACAAGCAGGACTCATTCCTCTTTTAAACTGATACAGCAAGTCGCCAGTGATACATTCAAATACCCTGATAATAGTTCCTTTAATTGAAGCAGTTGCAAGTACTTTTCCGTTATCACTTAAAGCAAGGCTAGCAATGACTGTCTTATGACAGCTAAAGTTCATCACAGGTGCCGCATTAAAACAATCAAAAACTCCAACATACCCCTTTTCCTCACTTTTCGGAAAAACCATGAAGCAAAATTCAACATTTGCTGAAATTTCAATCAAATTTAACTGCCCGAAAACCTTAACAGTTGCTATTTGAATAAAACTTTCAGTCTTCATCACAATTGCCTGGTCTTCAATCAAAACAACGACTCTTGTCAAGTTGGACCTGACTGCTCTTATCTTGTATTGAAATAAAATTTCACATACAACTTGAAAAGACCTGCATTGAAAGACTGTCAAAATTCTTTGAGAACTGATCGGCTCGCATCCAGTTCCGACTAAAAACAAAATATCAGATTCTTCGTAAATTTCAACAATGCTGAAAAATCCAGGGATATCTTCACAAAACTGGAAAAATTTCAGGGTTTTTTCTTGTTGAAATAGTTCAAAACATTTCAAAAAACCGTTTTTTGAAAGGCACATCTTTTTTTTGTGTCTTGAAAAAGTGACCAGGACCTGGTCTTCTTCCATTTATGATGAGGGTTAATAACTCTTTGGTTAAGTTAAAATATCTTATTGCTTCTGTAGGGGTAAGAAAAGCTTGAACTCTGGTGGAAGTTCTTCTTCGGAATAGAGTCTGTCTGAGAAATAGATTCTTCTTAGTCGACAATTCGCGTGAAGCTGGACACGAAGAGTTTCAATGTAATTGGTGCCATAAGCTCTTCTAGTAAAATCCGATAAATTGAATTGAATCTGATTCCATCCTTCATCAAGTCTCATAGGCATAGTACAAATGAAAGGTTTAACCCTAGTTGTGCTTTGGTAGTTAGAAGCTCTGAACCTCCTCCTAATATTCTTATCATCAAGTACCTGTACCTCAAAAGTGAAGTACTTCTTAAGATTCTTGATAATCATGACTAAAAACGGCAACTTGATTCCCAGAGTCTGGTTCGGATCGGCTGGGCAAGTAATGAACGTGGTCGAGACGTTGGTTCCCATGATTTCCAACACCGAGCTCTGTATGTCTGTATCAGTTATCCTCTTGATATGGCCGTTTCTCACGCTTTTGTCCCAGATCTGAAGAGGTTTCGCACCGATACTGTAAAGAATGGATAAGAACCCAGACTGGAAGGTGTTCTTAAACATATTTATATCGATTTGAATACTTTCAAATAATTGAGAATCCAATGAAATCTTCAAATGTTTGCTACTGTCGACAACAAACTTCCAGTAAAATATTGCCTGGGTACTGCAGCACGTGCAATGGAACTCTTGCTGATACTCCTGAAGCGAAAATTAAACCTTCTACTCTGGAAGAACTCATGTCGATCAAGTCGCAGTTCGTCGAAAGTGCGTATTTTAAGACTTTGAAGAACTTGTTTAAGTCGTCTTCGAGTCCTACGTTGACTGAGAACTTGAAACATAAAAGATCGAATACAAGCAACAAACTGGTAAAGTCTAAAGACTTGATACCTGAAGAAGGTCCTGGAATCAATAAAATTAACTCCTTGCAGATAGAGGCTCATCCAAACACTCGATCAGTCCCCTTTCTGACTGGAGCTACTTTGAAATCCTCTGTTTTGTTGAAGCCCAGAGATTCAACCTTAACTTTAGAGAGTACAAAACCTATGAGTTATAAGAACTTTGTGGTGAAGCATCATGACCGAGCATTCAGTTCTCGAATAGAAAACTCTATTTACGAAAGAGACGCCTGGCAAAAGCCGGGATCCGCTTTTTCAAACTACTCCGAAGGCAAGAAGCCAGGAGAACTAAACATTTTTCGCTTCACAGGACACAAAAACTCAGTAAATTGTTTTTGCCAGATCCAAGGAAAACTGATATCAGGAGGTTCCGACTACCGTTTAAACATTCAACCCCATTCAGAGGTCCATTTAAATCCCTTAAACAAATCACAACTTCCAGCCAATTCAATCAGAGCTCATTCAAGATCAATCCGAGCTCTCTCCTGCAGCCTTTCCAACATTTTAATCTCAGCAGGGGACAGTAAAACAATAAAGCTCTGGTCGATTTCTCGAGGTTTTTCCTGTATCCAGGTCCTTTCCTCCCCAGAGCCATCAACAAAATGCCTGGTATCGCCCCTGACGCATCTTTTATCAGCAGGGACATCAGGCCAGGTGCATCTTTGGGACTTAGAACGAAAAAAAGTAATCAGGTCTCATCAAGCGTCATCAAAGTGCATTAACACCCTGGTTGAATTTTCCAAAGACCTTTACATTTCAGGCGCAAATGACGGAGTCGCTTCACTTATCGACTACCGTTGTTTACGAAACGTTGCAAATTTTTACCATAATGACAGAGTCCTTTCACTGTTAGACTGCCCGAGTCAGAGCTTTTACTCAGCCTCTGACAAATTCCGAGTATTTTTCATTTAGAGATGGGACGTCAGAAGTCAATCTGCCCTTTTCGAAGCTGAATGTGATCAGATCAGAAGTATAGAGCGAGTCGGGTGTAAAATAGTAACCGGGGGGAAATTTGTGACTTTCTGGCAAGATGACTCGCCTTTGAACATTCTCTCTGAGTACCCCCAAGTGAATGTGATAAGATATGACCGGAACTTAGACCTGCTCGTTCTTGGAAGAAGCGACGGCGAGATCACTGTAAAAAACATTCAGGGCATCAAGGTTCAATCCCTTAATTACTAAAAAATCTTATTTAAGCTTCCAATGGTTTTTCTTTCGGGGCTAGTAAGAGACTCTTATGGATGTGTGGAATGACACCACCTCCTGAAATCGTCGCCTTGATCAAAGTATCTAATTCTTCATCGCCTCTGATCGCGAGTTGTAAGTGTCTTGGACTTATTCTCTTCACTTTCAAGTCTTTACTCGCGTTTCCTGCTAGTTCTAAGACTTCTGCTGTCAAATACTCTAAAATCGCTCCTGCATATACGGCTGCTGTGGCACCGACTCGGTGATGGGCAAGCATTCGCTGCTTGAGAAGCCTGTGAATTCTTCCTACTGGGAATTGAAGTCCAGCTTTAATGGACCTTGAAGTCGGGGCTCGCTTATGTTTCGTTGCTGCTACTTTGCCTCCTTTTCCTTTTCCTCCTGCCTAAGTGGGTGTTACCATTTCTTTATATTCGGCTGAACGATTGACATTTTCTCTTGTTGATATTTGTGGATTAGCCAATCATTTTTCACCTTTGGAGTAGTTTGGATCTTTTGAGATATTGGTTGAAGTTTTGGATGTTTTGAGGGGTTTTGCATTTTTGGATTTGGATGGGTTTGAACTTGGGTTTAGACAGATGGGGGAGAAGGGGAAATTTTGGTAATGGTTTGATTTTTTTTTTGGAGATTGGATGTTTTTAGAGTTTTTTGGATATTATTATGTGGATGTGGAGGATTAATTCAGGGTTTTTATTAGTGAATACTATTTTACTTGATGATCCAATCTTCTAAATTCCAACCAATTCTAATCTAACTTACTATAACTCCACAGTTAATCCAATAAAAAATCCAAACAATCATTCAAATCTCCTAAAAAAACAAAACCAATCCCTCGAAACATCCTTCTTCAAAAACTCCTTTCTTCCAAAATCTCTATTTTCCCATTCTAGAAAAGAACTTATAATGGCTCAATACGGAAAACCTGAATATTGGGAAGAAAGGTACACTCGAGATGCAGAACCTTTCGACTGGTACCAACGTTGGAGCGGGGTGAAAGATATCATCTCTCAATACGTCTCCGCCACTCAGCAGATCCTCCACGTCGGCAGCGGGAACTCACGGTTAAGTGAAGAGATGTACGACGACGGGTTTCTTAATTCAATCAACATCGACATCAGTCAAGTTGTGATTAAAGCCATGCAGGAGAAGTACAGAGACAAGACAACTATGCGTTACTTGCATATGGACTGCAGAAATATGGAATTTGAGGACAAAACTTTTGATGCTGCTGTCGATAAAGGCACTTTAGATGCAGTTCTTTGTGGAGAGAATTCAACGGCCAATGCACAGAAGATGATCTCGGAAGTTTATAGAGTCTTGGCACCGACTGGGGTTTATGTTGTGATTAGCTATGGCCAACCACCACATCGGTACCCTTATTTGGACAAGCCCGAGTTTAACTGGGAAATCACTGTTCATCAAGTCCAGAAGCCCACAATAGCTTCAAACGCAGCCCTAGCGACTGATGATAAAGACCAGCCAAACGTTCACTATATTTACGTGTGCAAGAAGCGTGGAGGGGAATGAGTTCATTAGTTAATCTGAATTAAATTCAAAAATAATGAATTTTCGAATAACAAAAACAAGATAATCTCTTAGAATCCTAAAAGATTCACTTAAAATTTTATACAAAATGAGCCAAAAACAAGACTTTCCTCATCAACACCTTCAACTTTCCCAGTCTTTGAGTGACTACCAATCAATCAATATCAAAACAGAAGAAAACATCTTCGACCAGCTTCCTCAAAGACGACAGGAAGAGTTTCATGATATCGGAAGGAAAAAAATAAAAAAACTTCCTGTTAGTTATGAAGAATGGCAACCTTACAGCGAGATCCTTTTAAACCTTGCTGAAACAAATCAGTTCAATGGCACCCCAGCCGATATACTCGAGCAACAAAAACTTGCATTAACAATGACAACTCCTGAAGGACTTCAAGAAATCATCAACGACCTCGAAGAAAAGCTTTCAAAATACGAAGACCTGCCAACAGACCCAGTATTTGAAAGTCTTTCCATAAGCGAGAAAATAGAAAACTTATTCAAAGACCTATCCAGTAAATACTCTTAACCATTCCATTCCTTTAAAATACCATCTCTTAAATATGCAGAAAAAGATATAAAAACCAACGATTTTAACCAAATTCATAAATCTTTCACTTAAAATCCTTTACTACAAGGACAATAGATAAAAATGGGTATGTACTTTTTGTTATACCTCACGGTTTACTTCGCTACAAACCTGATAATCGTGGTTTCTAGCGACGTCAGCCTGAAAGAAGATATGAATCTTCGTGCATTGACTTCTTTGCTCTTAGCAGTCAACAGCTCAATCTCAAAGTTCTTCTCGCCGAGCAAGTTCATTCGGGTTTCTTTCACTCCGACAACGCCGACGCAGTTATACACTCAATCTAACTTGGAACTTCCTATTGAAAATGATTCAGACTGGATCATTTTTTCATTCGTTTCTCTGGACTCATCTGAATTTTTATTGCAGAATAAAGTGGCTCTTGACCGACGATACTCTTCTCCGTGTTTGTTCAATTTGACCTTTAGTCCTTCAGTCACCGGGGTTCGGACAGCGTATCTGCTGGTAAAGACCCAAGATGATTTTTTAGTTTATTACCTTCAAGGAATCGCAGAAGACAACAAATACGCCCTTCAACCAGTGTCCTCCAAGATACATGGAGAAATTTATGGAAAAGTAAAAATATTCAACCCTGAAAACAAAAGTCTCATCATTTCAATTGAAAATATTGAAGGGTTTTCAAAGGATTCTCTTGAAATCTTCAAACATCACCACTATGTTAATAAAACAGGAAACTCTGAAATCAGTCTTTTTAAAGTGAAAAATAAAGGAAGTGGTAGAATTAAAGGAAAGATTTGGATTGATATTGATAACGAAAAGTTTTACCTTCCTGTCCATGGAAGTCGAAAAACTCATTCAGTTGACTGTGGAGAGATCATCGATCTCGGAATTCTCGCAGTTTCAGACATGATTTTCACATTTGAAATAAAATGTGAAAAAGACCCGGGTTTTGACTTTTCTTATAAAAATGTAGAGATTTCAGCTGAAAACGTCTGGATTAAAACTCAAAAAATCAAGGAAAATTCCAGTCATTTTTTATTTGGGGTCCTATTCATCAAGACAGAAAACCCCGGGTTTCACTCTGGAAGTATTCGAGTTGACACTAACTTTGAAACCTTTTTAATAAGCTTTAAGTACCTGGCAGTTTTTGACCTGGTCCAAACAGACCCAGATCAATTTTATTTCGCGAATCTTTTAGAAACAAATAGAACCATCTGCATGAAAAACATGTTAAATCACGAGATCTGGATAAAAAAGTTCATAACATCTTCAGAGTTATTCACAATAATCACAGATAACTATTTTTTTAGTTCTCAAGACACGACCTGTTTCATGATCCGAACACATCCAGTGGTATTAGAGTCTTTCACACTAACCATCGAAAGTAGCATCGGAAGAATAGTCTTTCCTTTATACTCCATTGAGCCTTACCTTCATTTTTTCAGTTACAAAGACAAAAAAATTCAAGAAGTCTTCGGACCGGTGGACCTGGGGAACATCGGGATTAATCTTCAAGTCGACAAACAACTGATCATCAGAAACCCGTGGCCTGTAGGCATCACTTTTTACTCAATCCAGTCAATTCCTAATGTTTCTTTGAAGTACTCGATGAACACCCTGACCCCGCCTTTCTCTACTTTTGAATTCAGCCTTTCGATTAAATCTGACTTTTCTATTTATAGTCCTTTGAAAATCGCGACTTCTGTCGGAGTTTTTCATTTACCGGTTCATGCGAATGTTTTAGTTGGATTCGCTAGAGTGAAAAATATTGTTTTTCATAGTGTTTACCCGAAACAGCTTTTAGAGGAGAGTATTGTTTTGATTAATAATTACTCGGCGCCTATTAAAATTCATACTATTACTGTTTATGGAGAAAATTTAGGGATTTCTAAGGATGTTATTGAAGTTCAGCCTTTTACTCAGCAGGTTGTTGGAAAAGTTGCTGCTTCTATCAAAATGCATGAAAAAACGAATGTTGACTTTAAAAAATCTGTCACTTTTGGAGATGTGAAAAGAGCGGTGAAGATGAGTCATTATGAGGAATCTACTAGGTCTTATGAGGCTAAGATTTTTACTGATTTGGCTGGTGAAATTAAAGCTTTGGTTACTCTTTATGTGAAAAAACCTGCACTTATTGTGAATCAGCAAAAAAGGGCGGGATATTGTTTGGTGAAGTCGGAGTGTTCATTTAAATTGCTTGTTACTAACCCTCTTGATCAGTCAGTCAAGGTTCAGCTTTTCACACTTCCTGACAACTACCAAAAAACCCTAAAGAAATTCGACTGTAATCCAAAAAAAAAGCACAACGATCACAACGACGAAGAATTCGAGAACCTATCAGAAGAACAAGTGGCTTGTGAAGATTCTCAATTTTCAGATCAAGAAGAAGTAAAACAAATAAAACAATCAAGTGAAAGACGTTTAAAAAAACCTTCATCATATTCATCCTTATCCCTTCTAAGCAAAGTCTTAAAATTTTTATATTTCACCTGCCTGAGTCCATCATCAAGCCTAGAAAACAAGACAAGTGACTCTGAAGAGACTTCAACAAAATCAGTCCAATCATTATATTTAAACGAGAACCCGACCTACACCCTTCCCCCTCACGGTTCCCGTCTGATAGGCCCGGTGACTTTTTTCTCTCAGTCACCAGGAGCCCATCAACTTCCCCTGATGTTAAAAAACAACTACACTATTTTAGAGACTTTCGAAGTCCACATAAACTCAACAGTCAAAAGACTGGCGATAACAAAGAAGTCAAATTACAACTTTAATGACAAGTTTTACACACTTCAAAGATCTGTTAATAAAAAAGACTTCCAAAAGTTACCTTTTGAAGTAAATCCTGAAGACATCAGCAAATTTTTCATTAATTATGTATCGATGCATTCTCCTATTATTTTTAAGACTTTTGACTTACAGAATGTTGGAACGGTTGATGTGGAAGTGAAAGGAATTTTTATTAATGACTTTTACTGCAAGTCAAGAGGGTTTGGAGTCGCTAACTGTGGAGAACAGTTTTTACTGAGGCCTGGAGAATGGTTTACTGTAGAGATTAGTTATAATTTGCTGGAGTCTTGGAGTAATGACTGCTCAAAACTACTGATTTTAACAGATTCTGAGGAATTTACCTTTGCTATTGATACTTATCTTGTTGATGGCCTGAACCTCACAAATTTTCTCCATGTTTGGGCTGAAATTTTTTATGTTGTTTGCGCGTCTTTTACTTTGGCTTTAGTTGTTTTGACCTTTCGACATGGAGTCATTTCGAAAAGATATAACTTTGAAGTGAAAACTACGAAAGAATTAGGGTCTAGTCTTTATCAGCAGTACTTTTGCAAGAAATATTCACAGCCTATCATGTTTACAACTAATGAAGAAATTGTACAAGTACCGGAAAAACAAATCAAGGAACAGTTTATTGAAACTTCTGTCGCTGCTCCTATTGTGAAGACTAAAAAGCACTTTAAAGTTCATCGAACACTTACTAATGTTGTTCAAGCTTCTGAAATAGAAAAAAAACAAACACGAGTTGTTCCGGAAGTCATCGCGACTAATAAGTTTTTAGTAAAAAACTCGAAAAAAAGCAAAAATATTAAACATTCTAAGAGTTTTGTTGAAAAAGATAAACTTGATGAGAAACAGGAAGTCAAATCGGATGATGATGAGGTTTTTATTGATGCTTATAAAAATACTAATAGGCTTTTTGCTGTTCACTTTGAAAGAGAATCTTGTAGTCTTGCTGAACTGACTCAGGATTCTGACCCTGTAGATACAGATTCTAAGTTTAGTTAATTAGGTTTGTCGCAGATTTAGAATGATTCATGAAGATCTGGTGGAATAGATCTTAGGATTTTAATATGATTGTATTAGTAAATGTTTTCAAATGCAGCTATTTAAATTCGAATAATTTTAAACTTGAATTTTAAGTGAAAATCCTCATATTCAAGTTAATCCCAATTCCAAATTCAAACATTTCAACCAACTTAAACCTTCCAAAACAACCATCCTTATAAACCTCTAACACTCCAAATAAAATTCTAATAACCATCTAATACCAACTCTTTAAAAATGTGTTAACCTTAATCCTGAATAACAGGAGTAGCCGAAACCGTTAAATCCTCAATTCCCAGTTTCAAACATCCCCTTGCAACCATAGCATATCCATTTTCCCCCCAAGAATTTCCCCAAGAATTCTTAACAATCCAATACTTAACCCCCTGATCCTCTCCCCATCCAACAATTTCAACAGCCTGTCCTCCCTGAATCTTCATAGCCCGATCCGAAGGTTGATAAATTCCATGAGCATAAACTAAAAAGTCGCTAAAAACATTTAAAAGTCCAACAACAGGTCCATTTTCAATAATTTCCTTCATAATCCCTTCTTCTCCCGCAGAAGCACAAACATCTTTAACCTTAAACAAGTACTGGTCACTTGGTTCTTTACATTCAGGTACATGTGAATGTTCACTTAAATAAAGAAAATGTTTATTTTCATAAAGTCCTGAGTCTCTGATGTATTCCCAGGCAGAGTCAATGTTTCCTGAACTGCACTTCGAGTTCCTTTTAGAACATGAAACAAGTTGTTGACTACTGAGTCTTGGAGATGTTTTTCCTGACTTGATGCAAAATCTCTCAGCAGCCGCATTAGCGGCTGCAAAAGAATAACTTGAAGAACAGTTCTGTTGACTTTCAGGCTCTAATATGCATGATGGGAACTCGTCTCGAAGGTCGAAAGACCTTCGCATGTCTGGATGAGATGAAAATGACTGGCAAATTGGAAGGTTTCGGGCTTGTTGCGAACTTCCTGTTTGGCAGGCTTGCTTCACGTCTGCTAGACTCCAGTCTTTGAAGTAAAGGTTTACTTTGGAAGTGAAGGAAAGCTTTTGATTGTTTATTGAATCGATTAAGGAAGGGTCTAAGACTTGGACTAGATGAGGTGGCTGGTCTGAACTTGCGAATAAAAGAGAGAGAATTATTGCGGAAAGTAATACTCCTAATGAGATTAGAAGGTATGAGGAAGAATTTGATGAGGTTGGCTTTTTTCCGGCTTTTCTGGCTGCGACTTTTGCGTTTTCTCGGAGTGACTCGTAGTCGATGTTGTTGTCTTGTCCGGCCATTTATTATTACACGTGTTTGGATGGAGGTTTAGCATGAAATGGTTAGGTATTGGATGGATCATTCTCGTGAACCGAAGATAGGCGACTTGGCTCTAGTCCTGTACTGGTCTACCGGAGTAGAGCCCCTACTTTTATGCTGCATGTTAACGAGTTGCGACATTCTTTTTGGTTTAGGTAAAGGTGACTCTCCTACAACAGTATTATGCTTCTTATTATTCATTGGAGACTTCGACCTTTCAATAAAGTTTTCAATGATTTGATCATTCTTAGACTTGTCCTCTTTTATTTCTAGTTCTTCTCTTTTAATCCCTTTTTAAATGTTACCGAAATCACGAACTCCTCTTCTCCCAATAGCATAATGAAAGACAGTCCTAATAAGTGAGTCAAGAAGTACTCCATCTAGACTGTAATCAGTATTATAAATCAACGACTCTTCATAAAGATCTGAAATCTGCTCATTAAGAAGGCGATTATCAAGCTTCAAAAGAATTTCCTTAAAATCAGTCTGAGAAATTTTCGTCTTTTTATACTGTTTAAACAAGAAAGTCAGAAAAGCCGTATCTTTTAACCGAATCGTCTTATAAACTTCAATCAAAGTCGACAAAAACATCGCTTTTGAAACCAGTAAAAGTTCATTTTTCTGATAATCCGCTGAAGACTTTACCTGAAACTTCGCTAAAAACAGGTCCTTTGCAATAAACCCGTAATTTTTCGGATCCAGGTTATTTTTCAACACATTCACATCAAGTTCATTTAAAATCATTTCCGCATTTTTCTTTAAAAACTCAATTAAAGTTTTAAAAGAGACCTGGCCAGTCATATCATTATCAAGAACCATAAAAAGTCCTTCAGAGGTGAAACCGATTCTTGTTAACTTATTGGAAATTTTAAATTCCAAGAACTCTTCATCATTCAAAATCTTGGGCTTCATCAGCGAAACAGCTTTAGCCCTAGAAAACTTATCATTTTCAAAGAGACTATAAACCAAATTGACAGCATCAATTAAATGAACCTCTTCAGATCTCTTCAGTTTCGCTGTCACTTTTCGAGAAGTAAGAATTTTATTTAACTCAACTCGAGCCTTTGTCAAGAACCAAGCAAGTTGAATAGGTAAAGGTTGAGGGTCATAAATTTGAAGTAGTCTACAAATGACTTTAACGTAACTATTACCTTCAGAGTAAAGAATTTCAATAGTTTTTAAAATTTGCAACATTGCCTTATGCGCCAACTTCTTCAAACCATAAGCTCGATTTAGGTGATCAAGGAAGAATTCAGGAATCGATGTCAAAGCTCGGTTGACTTGAAGACTTGCAACATCCGCTTCGTATTTTTTGTCCATCATTTCTTCGAAAAATCGGAATAAAAACGAAACTGGCAACGGCTTTTCAAGGTTTTCTTTTGAAACATAAGGAAAAAGTGGACAATCTTTTAAAGCCTGTTGATTTTCTAGGTTAATTCGGTCTTTTGCTTCAACCAGGTTGTTTTTGTCAAGTTTTACTTCTGGGTCTTCTTCTTCGTAGCCTTCTAGGTCTTCGTTTTCAGGAAGTTCGGAGATTTCTAGCTCGTGGAAGTTTTTCCAGATGGAGAAGAAGATATCGAGACTTGCTTTATGATGTTTTTTTAGCTTGGAAATGAAAAAGGTTAGAATTGCGGAGTGTTTTCTTGAGATTGAATTGCGGATTAAGTCATTTTCGAAGAGTTTCGATGAGGTTTGGGTATTTTTGTGAAAAGTTGCAGGCTTGGTAGAGGTTTCTCCATTTGTTGAGCAGATGTTTCCCATTTATTTTTTTATTTTTAAGTTAGTTGCTATTTGGAGGGTCTTCTTCTGTTAGGAGGTTATCGAAATTTTTCCATTTATCGTCCAGGTCGTTTATGGCTAAAGCTATGTGCTCGGAACTTGAGTCTTGTAAGTTGTACTTTGATTTGAAGTAGTTTTCGATGAATTTTGCTTTCATGGCTGACTCTTGTCTTGAGTAGTTCTGCTGTTGGAGAACGTGTCGAGATATTGTGAATTTGTAGAGGTTGTATCCCCATATGCCTGATGCTGTCAGAAAGCCGAGTAAGCCTCCGAATTTCACACTTTCCATGGGCAAACCAGTTTTGCTGTACTTATGGCACGCCAATAAAGTCCCAATTGAAAATCCCCAAGCCAAAGAACTCCCAGTGAATTCAAACCGAAAGAGCGAGTCGAATTCAAAGAAATTAAATTTATCATCACTCATTTTAAAATAATAAACAATTCAAAATCTTATAAAAATGGACTTCATCAAGATAATCCAAGAACTACCTCCTTGGAAGAACTCAGAAAAGACTTACAAGGTCCTAGTGAGTGATCCAGAAGAGTTCCTCGGCTACATGATTGAAGTAAGGCCTGCAAACCCAAGACACTTGGTTGACACTATCTCAAAGTTCCAACCTTTACTTACCTGGACAAGCTGCAGATGCTTCGCTCGACTTTTGATGGCTTTTCAGTTCGATTCAAAGTACTTCATGATTTTCGAAGACTTTGAAGAGGTTTCTCGAGTCTTTTCTTTAGAAGAAATGCAAAGACTGCTGATAGAAGCTGAAACAGGTCTCAAGCATATTCATAATAAAAACAGTTTTCATGGAGATCTCTCTGAGGATTGTGTTAAAATCACTAAAGACTGTATTAAAATTGTTGGCTGGAAACTACCGAAAATGAGAAGTTTCGACCCTGAACCTGAAATTGACTTGTTTGAGGAAGATTTTCAGAATTTGAGAAAAGTATTTGCGAAAATTTCAGGATTTTCTATTGAAGAACTGCTTTCTTGTCGATTTAAGAGTTTAAAAGAACCTTCTAGACCTTGTGAAGACCGTTTTAATTATGAAGTACTTAGTCAAAACCCTGTTTTTTTCATTAATGGCAGGGTTTTAAGATACTTTTGTAGTGATTCTGAAGGTGTTGTTGGAACTACTACGGTTCCTAAAGGGTCTGTTTTGACGTTTTTTAATGGAAAACTTTTTAGGTCTGGAGGAGACTTGAGTGATCAGTTGTTTTTAGAGTATTGTTTTGAAAGTAATTGTTGGAAGGATTGTGGAAAATTACTTAGTCCTCACAAATATCATACAGGGGTTGGGTTTAATGGAGAACTTTGGATCTTGGCTGGGATTCGGTCCAATAAAGTTGAAAAGTTTGATGGGGAAAAATGGCTTGTTGGGCCTGAATTACCTGAATGCCTAGAAAACCCAACTAGTTCAGTATCAGACACATTATATTTATATTCAAAAGGAATTTTTAAACTCACAGAGTCAAACTGGACAAAACTCGGAATATTAGAATGGGTTGGCTTTCAAGGATTTCACTTGAACGAGAATAATTTTCTTATAATAGGAGGAAGAACAGCTACCACTTACAATGAAGATGTGATAGTTTTTGATACAAACACAGAAAATTCTGAAAAATATGCTGATGGAATAACTGGTCTGTATGGTTTATTTTCTTTCAGTTTGTTACAGAGCAAGTTAACCTTAGTGAACAATGCAGGAAAAGTAAGGTCTTTTGATTTTCCGTCAATGAAAATAATAGAAAATAGTTAATATTATAATGAAGTTAATATAAATTTAGCATAAATGTAAAATATAAGTTATTTCCTGGCCTTACTTCGTCGATATCAAGTCGACTTCATAAGTCTCGATTTTTTAATGGTTTGAACAGCTCTTTAATTTGCTTCAACTAAGATACAACAAATACAAAAAAGACTGTCTTTGGTGAAATGATGATTTTTGTTGTAAAAAATAAATTGCAATTTATCTTTAATTATAAGAGCAGCCAATTCTGACCTTTTATAAACCTTGAAGAGCTATTCAAATGAAAACTGAGGCATCTCGTCTCTTCATAGCTCTTCTCAATTCTGACATTTGACCTGCTCTTTAACTAATCTTTGTGAAAGAGGACTGAAGACATTATCTGGAAACATGAAAGATTTTCTTTCTGTTATTATTGAACAACAGTAGCAAGTGGTCTCCATCTTCTATGATAAAGACTATTTAAAATAACAGAATAATTGAATAAAGACTTGATTTAAGCTGAAATCTGAATCTTACAATAAAGATCAATCAAATCACTATTCATCCTCAATCAATTAAAAACCACTCCTTTAACTATTTTCAATAATCCTCCAATCTATATTAAAAAAACACATAACATATTCATCATCGATTACATTAAAGCAAAGACTCACATTTTACTTCTTTGTTATCCAGAAACAGCATTTCAACTGCTTCAATCTTCATTTTATTGCTTAACTTTCCACTAAGTCTAAGAGCTTCAGCAGGTGTTCTCGCTTCAGAGATGCTATCAGATCGTTTTCTCCTTTTTTTTCTATTTTCATTCAAATTGACAATTTTTTTTCCCTTTTGTGCTTCAATCCATTCACTATTAAGAGTTTGCCACATGATACTCTTAAGTTGACTTTCTTCTTCAGTCAAAATATTTTCATCAATTTCCTGATCCTCAACATCCGACAAAGTTTCAGACTCGGGATAATACTTAATCGCTTGAACAGGTGCAAAGTCCAAAGCTTTCCTTTCCTTACTCGGTGGTTTGAAAGAAGGAGGGTTTGACTCAGCGAGGTCCGGATTTTCCAAGTCAAGACTTTCGAACTCTTCACGAGTTAAACTTGCCACAAGAGTCTTTTCGAATTCTTCAAGTCGCTTTCGGATGGTATCATTGCAGACTCTTACAACATGAAGAATCTGTTGCGTTGACCTTTTAAACCCGTGGTACCTGGCAGATATCAAAATAGCAGCTCCACATAAACCTGTAGGCCTCCTGCCTGAACTCATCCAGTCTCTTCTCATTCTTTGAACTATTCGATTCGCTGTCATCGCCACAACATTCGTCTTGTCTTCGAATTCCAACTTCGAGCAGAACCTATGAATGAAAAGACTTGGATCAATTAAAGGAACTTGAAGATGAAGAAGTTTCACTAGTTTTCGATAAGTCGTTCCTAAAATAAACAAGTCTTCACCGATGTGGTCTGAAAAGTCGATTAAAAGATGAGCGCTTTTCTGTTGACGACATACAATGTAAAGACTTGCTGCTATCACGTGAATACTCTTTCGACCTTGCACGAAATTTCGCTGTTGGGCTAGGGTGTAAATCCGGAAACCTGCATCGGCATCTCTTTGGCTTAGTTTCATGTTTGTGGCGAGAATTTGGATTTCTTTTTGAGCTCGGGCTAAGGTCAACTCGTGTGAATCTCGTGATATTCCTTTTGCGGTTTTTAAACCTCGTCCTGCACTTGATATGAATGTACCTACCACGGCGTGGGAATCGAAAGAAACTCCTGATGTTATCTGAGAGTCGTCCAGGACTGAACCGCAACTTGTGCAGCTTAGGTAACCGTTGATTGGATCTGTTTCGAAGTGAGATTCTCGACAATTTTTGCATAACATTTTTGAGTATTATTTGGAGATTTTTGGAAGGGTAGGGAGGTGAATTGATTTTGGGAATTTAGAGATTTTGGTTGGGTTTGGTTTCAGGGGGATAGGGTTTTGGTAACTGGATTTTTTTATTTTAATCAGTTGGTGGGTTAGCTGGTAATTTTTTTATGAGTAGATATAAATACGATTAAGCTTTTTTCGATCTTTTTTCTTTGGTTTATTTAAGGGAATATATAGAGGAGTATTGGGCTAGTACTGAATTAATTATATTTCATTATCTTGAATTTTAAAGATATTTTATAGAAAAAATATCATAGGTTATTAAGAATGGTGTTGTGAATAAGCAAATGAAATGTCTTTAATCAACAAAATACTTCAGATAGTACCAATTTATTTACTAAAATTCAGATATTAGAAAGCCTTTAATTTCTTTTCTACTTTAGTGAAGCTTTCTTACTGTTAATCAACTAGTGTCATATAAAGAATTATAAAGTCTTATTCTACCAACTTAGGAGAATTTCAAATTATAAGACATACTTGTTCCTATATAAATCCTTTAAATTAACAAAAATATGAAATATATTTACTGACATTAAACATATTATAAATACTAAGAGTAAAATAGATCAACCTAAATATTTTTTTATTCTGTGAATGAAGTATAAAATAAATGCTTTTGAGGTTGATCCTAGACTCAGTTTTCAGTCCCTAGGTAACCCCTCTGTAAGGTCAGCGTTTATAGACTTAGCTCTTAAAGGCCAGCTCTTGCTTGCTCGACAAGCTGGCAAAACATCAGGTTACGAATCCATATTCTTAGGATCAACCTTAATTCCAAGGAATGGATAGAAAATCCATTCTCTGGTATCTAAAACGAGGAATCTCTAACAATAAAAAAGGTAGTTTTAAAGCTCAAGGTAATTGATTTGATAATTTTCAGCTCTAGTTCGGTAAAGGAACTCAGGCTTGTTGATCAGGTTTATTAAAGACTGAACAGCAAGGTCTTCAAGCACATAACTTATTATTAAGACTAAGACCTGCAGAGAGATGAAATTAATTGAAAAGGAAGAAATGAATAACGATTTTTGTTTTTTAATATCTCTTTATAGATAAGGGATTATCAACAAAAATATCATTTTTGAGAAGATAATCTTCGAAGTCAATTGTGGAAACTGGAAATATATTTCTGGTGATGGAATTATATTTAGTTTTACAAGACTGGTACTTAAAAGGATTTCGAAAAAAAAAATTATAACAATTAGATATCTTGAAATAAAATATCTTAATAATTAATATTTCATAGAAAAAGAGAAGTTCACAAAAATTTATTCTTATAGTATGTCGAAATGCTTGAATTCAATAAATCAGATGAATTTGAGTCTAGAGTGGCTATAGTCATAATGGAAAAGTTCAATTACTTAGTTTCCAAATTGTTTAAGAACAACAAAAGATTTAAAAAAATTATCCAGATAATTTAATAATTTCGTTCATCATTCTGACAATCAAAACTTGACTCTTCATCAAACTTTTATCTCTCCAATTCTTTCCAAAGATTATAATATTCATGTCATTCAGCAGATTTTTTAACATTATCCATGAATAAAAAGATGTCCGCACAAACTGACTTTTACTAATATTATGGCCAAATCTCATTTTTTAATTTTATTCATGCTTGCGTGCAAAGGATAAGGGTTTCAAATCTTAGATTGGATTGTTGGTGGTAAGATTAAGAATCATTTGTTTCCATCCAAGAAATTGTTTTGAGGATATGAAGAGGGAATGATTAAAGAACTTTTGATTGAATGAAACTAAATAAGTTAATATTGAACATAATTTATATGATCTAACAATTTCACTCATAAAGACTGTTATTTACTTATTTTAAATAAACGAACTGGAAATAGTTTGAAAAGAAAGCAGATTTACTTATTTAAAATAAAAAAACTGGAAATAGTTTGAAAAGAAAGCAGATTTACTTCTTTAAATTAAACGAACTGGAAATAGTTTGAAAAGAAAGCAGATTTTTCTCATATTAAATTTCTCGATATTTTATTATTTCATTATTGAATCTCGGATATTCTCACAATGACTCCATAAAAAACTAACAATTCATTAAATTCTTAAAATTTACTAACTCTTATAGCTTTCATAATAAAAATTCTAATTTTGATCCATCAAAAATTTCATATCCTAATCTCACTAATTTTAAGATTGCTAAATTGAATTGCACAATTTCAAGTCTTGATTCCAAAGTAAAATTTAAATTAGTTTAATAATCAAACTCAAATTCAATTCCCTTCTAATTGCTTATTTTTAATTACAACCTTAATAATCACCAAAATTAAGAATATTAAAAACTAATTAATTTGATGTATTAAAGTGTAACAGATCTCATAAAATAGCATGGCGGTCAAAGATTTTCATGATTTATTCATCTAATTTTTAGTTTTTTTACAAGAAATAATGGGCGCACTCAAAATGGCCAAAGAAATAAGAATTTAACCCCTAATAATGAAAACACGTAATCATGTCTGTTCATACCAAAACTGTCATAAAAGCTTCAGAAGTGAAGACGAATTGCAAGAGCACTACGAAGTTCACAAGCCAATCGAAATCAAATTGTCTTGCAATGACTGTCAAAAAATCTTCCCCACCAAGCAAGGGCTAGTAGAGCATTCTTACACCCACTCCTCTAAAAAGAAGTTCAGGTGCTCAGTGATTGGTTGTCGAAAAGCCTTCAAACAAAACAGCCAGTTATGCAACCATCGCAGAATGCATCGAGGGGTGAAAGCAATGATAGCGAAAAACGATGAAGTCCAACAGCAGACCCAAGAATATATAAAGTCTCTAGCAAAGGCTCTGATTGTTCATGATTTCTCTGACCTTCACCAAGAAAACAATCCCACCAATGATTTAGAGAGAATTAACTAGATAGTTTAGGCAGGTATTTAACATTGAGGATCACATTTGTTAGAATCATTTATTCGAGTGGTAAAGTAAAAAGTGAGCTTTGATTGAAACTAACAGAAATAGACTGAATTTTCAGCTTTTTGATGTGAAATGCTTGAAATTTTTTGAATGTTGAATGAATGAACTGATTCTATAGTTTATCATTCGTTCTTGGTATTGAAAAAGGAGGATTTTCTTTAGTTTCAAGGATTTTTATCATTGATTTGCTGGGCTTTGCAAGGATCTGAAGGAATCAGGTTGTTTTGCGTAAGGCTTACATTTAAGTGTTAAATGAATATGGTTCATTAAAAAAATTGGGATGGGTTTGCTATACCAAATCTTATTTAAAACAATTATGGTGGGTACTGCGAAGGAAAATAAGGAAATATTCACCATTAACATCTTGGTTTGACCATTCTTACAAAAAATCTATTCTAACCATAAATCCATAAAACCAAAAATTTTCAATAAATTCTTCTAAAATTCCAAGAAATGTAATGAAAAAACACTGATACATCGAATGATTTCGATAAATTTCATAATAAATCCCTTAAATATCATTTGTTTTTTGTTATTTTTTACTGAAAAATTCAAGAATTGACCATTTTTAAACATCATGAGAAAGTTCATAATTCTGAAAAAGCTTTGAAGACTGAAAACCCTTCAAAGACTTGAAAATCGCATTCAAAAGGTAAGAACATTTTTTTATACCCAATAATTTGTTCATTTAAATAAAAAATCACTTCCAATTCGCTTTTCCCAGTCAAATAAAGGCCAGGTTTTTCTAAAGTGTGAATTAATTCGCTGAAAATTAGCACTTTAACCTTGAAAGCATCGAGAAAAGTATAATATTTCCTTTCAACTTCCAAAACCAGGTGCTCTAGAAGCTCTAAGAACCTAGTTCTTCATTCTCCTTATAAATAATCCTAAAATCTATGATATACACTCAATTTTCGGACAATTTCAAGCTTTAATGGGAGGGTTTATGGCTTTGAAAATGGAAATGTTAGCTTTAGACTTTGGTCGCCCGCAATCTTTGGATCCATTTCCAGCTGAAATGAATTTCTCCGCCATTCTTGAATAATCCTGAAGTCTTCTTAAAACTGAGCTGATAGAAATGTGACTAGACTAATTAGGCATAGAACTAATTCTTGAAAATTGTGATATGAGGAGACTTTATGATTTTTTTCAGAGATGCGAAAATTTTCCAAACAATAGTCGATGCATTTTTCAGGGGTTCTGGACTATTTTGATTTGAAGGTAAGTGACAAGAATAGTTTTTTTGAGCTTTTTGAGCTCTAAGGTTTCCTTAAATATTTTCTGATTGAGCAGTGCAGGTCTTGGGGAGTGCTTTTCTAGATACTTCTCATCTAGATTTACTAAACTATTTAGGAGATTTCCAAAGATTGGCTTCTTGTGGAATCGCCAGGTGCGCCTTACCTTTGCTTGATTTATTAATTTTTCGCCATTATTTCTGGAGAGAAAAATGAAGTCTATTTGCCATTTGGTTTTTCTGAAGATAATTCAAAAAATTTTGAATGACAATAAATCGACTTTGAGTACTTTTTGAATACTTTTGACATTCATACAAGAAAGACTTGAGTTGGCTTTAATCCTCTCAATGTTAAATCAAAGGCCTTCTAAAATCTTTGTATTTGGATTGAAAGCCTTTGACGATGCAAGGTCCATCATACGAAGAAATGCTGAGTTCAGCCAGGAATAAAGAAGAGATTTAGATAAGAAAAAGTCTATTTATATATAATAAAGTCTCTAATATAACTAAAAATGATTAATGGTATTTCTAATAGCTTCCTATTCCAAACCTAAAAACAAACAACTCCCTTAACCTCTTCCAAAAATTCCTAAAATCTCTCCAAATTCAACCCTTCCCATTCAAGGCACTTCGAACCCCTTCCACTCCAGTCCCAATTCAAATAAATGGAAAACCTAAAAACCGAGGAACTCACTTCTCTCAAAACTGACTTATCTTCCTTAAACTCATCCCTAAAGGCTCTTTACCCCGGCCTAGTTCAAGACCCTCCCGATTTCAAGACTTATTCTCACGCTTTAAACTTTTTGAAATCCCAGTACCGTTTATTCACATCAAAACTGGTAGAACTTCACGATTCAATCAGTTCAACTCGCTACGGCCAGCAGTTCTTTAAAGTTTCACAGGACCTCGCGCAGGCCAAGGGCAAGTTGAAGACTCGAGAAGAGGCGATTTCAAAGCTTCGAAAGGAAAATGAACTACTTCAAAGAGAACTAAGCCTCATGACAGGAAAAGTCGACTCTTCCAGCTTGTTGATTGAAAATCAGTCGTTGAAGTCGAAAGTTTTTGAGTTACAAGAAGAGTTGAAAGTTATGAAAAACTTGTATCAAGAACAGTCTGAAAGGATCTTAACTGATGAATATATTGAGAAGGAAGAAACTATTCAACTTGAGTCGAAAGTTGAAAATACTCCTCGGTTCATGAAACACTTGGAAGTCCCTTCACCCATGCATAGATCTGAAGTAAAAACTTTTTTTTCACCAATGAAAATTTCGCCAAGGTCCCAGTCGTTCACCCAGGACTTTCCTTGTCAAAGTTTAACATCAAAGAAGAACTCAGAGGTCATTATCGAGAATTTCGACTCAGGAGATCTCGCATCAGCTTCATCGAAATGGAAAGAATTCAACTTTTTTTTCTTAGAAACTGCGACAGACCGTCAAAATTTCGACTATCTGAGAAAAGTACTGCTTTACACCCTGAAGTTCCATGAAAACTTGGGAAGTTCTTTAAATTACGACCCTTCAAAACCTTCAGAAATTTTAAAACTTGAAGACGAAAATTTGAAATTACGGAAAAAAATAGCGGAAAAGTCGAATAAACTTTCAAGTATATACGAGTCACAAGAAGCGAAAAAAGAAGAAAATGAAGAGCCTCAATTAGAAGCATTGAAAAAACTTGTTTATGAGACATCAGCGCATTCAATATACCTGGAAAGTCAGGTTTCTTTAATCAAGTCAAGACTTCCTTCAGTTCCTAAGCTTCAAGAAAGTCTTCTTCAAGGAAAAGCTTCTGTTTTTAACGACTTCATTCAAGGGAAAATCTTGGAAGAACTCGAAAGGGCCAAAAGTCTTTTGATAGAAAATTTAAGAGGTGCCTTGCTTCAGATCTCGAAGGAAAAGACTGACCTTCTTTATGAGTCTCTTACTTTTAAGTTTCGAGCTGATTGTCTTGAAAAATTGCTTGAAGAAGAAAGGCAGATGAAGAGACTTCTTAAAAGCAGCAAAGGAATCAGCGGGATTGAGAATTGGAAGGCTTATAAAAGGGACTATTTGACTAGAGTTGAACTTGCTTATAAAACTGAAATTAAAGAATTGAATGACACTATCCAAAGATTGAAAAATGAACTTAAAATCACTTCTAATGAAATGGAAGAAAGATATATTAAAGAAGTGCAGGAACTTACTGCAAAACTTAGAAAAGAACATCAGGATAAGAAAAAACTCGCTGAATTACTTAGCAAGTCCAGGAATATCAGGCAAGAAGAAATCATTGAACAGAAATACGCTGATTCTAAAGAAGCTCTTCAAGAAAGTAACAAAAAAATCTATGTTCTTGAGCAGGAAAGCTTTAAAATACATGAACAGAATCAAGAACTTCTAGAAAAACTTGAAAAGTTAGAGGAAAATGTTTTGAATTTAGCTGAGGAAAAGGAAAAAGTTATGGAATCACTTGAAAAAGCTGAAAAATCCGCAAAAATCCAAGAAAACCAGAAAAAAAAACTAGAAACTGAACTTTTTCAGTTAAACATTGAAAAACAAAACCAAATCTTAGAGCTTCAAAAGTCAAAAGAGTCTCTTCAATCTCGTGTCAATCTCCTGGAGACCTCTGTGTCAGAAGCTGAGTTCAAAAGAAAGGAAGTCGAGCATGCAACCCTTTCAAAAATCACAGAAAACTCAAAAGAACTTCAAGAAGTTCGTGAAAAATTTCAAAGGGGCAAAGAAAAAAAGAGACTTTCACTGATCCAAGTGCAAAAAACTCAAGAAGACATTGAAAAGATTAATGAGGAGCTTCTTCTATGCAAAGAAGACCTTGAGACTAAATCGATCCAGCTTTCTGAACTTAAACAAGAAAAAGAGACTCAAGTTAAAGAATCAAAAATCTTATCAAGTAAACTTCAAGACTCGATTAAAACAATTGAATCTCTTAGGCAGGAAGTGAAAAATAGCAACTTAAATTTTCAATCAATTGAAAAAAAATTAATCAAAACTGAGGAAAAATTTGAAAAAATGGAAGAAAAGTTTAATGGAGAAAAAGAAAATTTTTTATCGAAAATTGAGTTCTTGGAAACGGTACTGGAAGAAAAACAGCAGGAAATACTTCAGAAAGAGAAGGAAATTAAGAGTCAACGAAAAGAGATCTTGAATCAAAATGAAGTACTTGAAGAGTCAATTTCGAAGACACAGACCTTGGAAGATCTTGAAGGCAAGAATCAAGAACTTCGCAAGATCTGTGAAGGTCTCCGAAGAAGCAAAGACCTTCTCGCATCTCAAATCAAAGAATTTTACCAATCTTTCTGCAAAGAAAACAAAATCGAGACTCCACTTCTAAGCAAAGACTCAGACGACATGCTTTACGAGATTTACATGCACCTGATTTCCCTTTGCCGCACATTAAACACATCCCAACATCACATCGACATTTCATTCGAGGAGCCACAAGCCACAAACGACGACTACAAACTAAAATACAACGAATTAATCAGTAAAAACGCTTTAACTCGCATCGAGGACTCAAAAAAAGTCTTAGAAAAGCTCAAAGAAGCCAAAAATTTCCAAAAAATCGAGAATTTGCAAGACTGGGTCCTTGAAAAGTGGAACGCAACCATCGATGAATGTGAAAAACTGAGACAACAACTCACCCTTGCCAATCAAGAACTTGATCAACAGGTCAAAAAGGACAGTTCAGCTTATCTGGAAAAGGCGAAGGACGACTTTCAGAACTACAAACAAGACCTGGAAAAACAAAATAAAGAAATTTTGAATTGTCATGCAAGAAACTCAGGCCTCATCAATGAACTCGAGTTTTTAAAGCAGGAAAAATACGACATGGAAAAAATCATGTATCAAAAAGTTGCAAAGGCTGAAAGTGAGATGAATGAACTACGTGATTGCTTTTTTGACCTTTTTTCTCAGGTAAATAAAAATACGAAAAAATCATTTTCACCTGATGAGATGAGAAATGAAATTTTTTCTTTTATTAATCAGATTGAAAGAAAAGATAAAGAAATTGAAAGGACTTTAAGTGAAAATAACTCACTTGCTCAGATTGCTGAGAAATATGTTCAAGACTTGGAAAAAATGTTGAAGGAAAATAATTCACTTGTTCAAGTTAATGAAAAATATGCGAAAGAAATTGCGAGGTTGAATGAAGAGTGTGAATATCTTGAAAGAAATTTAAGGGATTCTTCGGAAGTGGTGAAGGAAAATTTACTATTGAGGAATAAGTTTTCTGAATTGATTGATGAAAAAGAGTACCTAGAGAATAAATTGAATTATATTCAAAATGAACTCTTGCCTACCAGCATGCATGAAGATAAAACTATCAGAGAAGCACTGGAAAATGAACTACTTGGAAAATGTGAACTTGTTAAACAACTGGCTGAGGAAATTGAAAAGTTTAAAAAGTTCATTAAGGTTAGGGAATGTGAGTATCAGGAACTTCTTACTTTGAAAGATGAGGAAATTTTGAGGATGAGGCTTCGGTCGAGTTAGTGGTAGTTTAGTTTAAATTATAAGTTTTGAAATGGATTTTTTTTTTAGTCATTTGGTAGTGGGAAGTAGGGAAATCGCAATTTTCATAGACTCTTTAATTAATCAATATTTAGAAAAATGGTGATTGTAGCTCTATTGATAAGAAATACTTTATAAAAAAGGTAATTATTAACTTTGAATTGTTTAAGTGTCGAATGGGAATTTTTTTTCTAAGTCTTTTTCTTTGGTTAGGTCGTTCGGAAGTGGCAAAGCAGGGTAAATGGGCAGATTTTTCGAATCTCTCCAAGGTTTCCAGTCAGGAGGCAAAACATCATTTTTCAATTTGGTATCCAGGACTTCCGAAGTATGATAAAAGTTCTGAATGACCTTGGTAGTAGGAACCAAATCAAGCTGATTAGCGAAATGTGCGAATTCACAAGCAGCTCCTTTTTTACATTTCTTTCCTTTAATCACAGACTCACAAACCTTAACCTTTTTAGGTTTAAACAAAAAAGACTGAGTTTGTTTCATGTCCTCCTCCTGCCCTTCAATCATTTCTTCAAGGTTTCCAGCTTTGACCCTGAGACTAGAAGCATAATTATTTTCATCCACAAGTTTTTTTTCAACTTCTAAAAAGAAAGTTTCTATCTGATAATTAAGAAAATCATTCGAACTTCCTTGTTTCAATCTTTCAGCCTGAGCTTTAAAAAGCATCATTTTTTTATCATCTGGTTTCGGTTCTTCATCTTCTTCATTCAATTTCACCTGAAGTGATATATCAAGTCCAATAGTATTTTTTATATCATTCAATCGATCTTCTACTTTTTTACTATCATCAAATCGTTCCTTTCTTATCATTTCAATAACTTTTTTCATCACATCATAAGCTTCAACGTATTTTCTTTGTTTATAAAGAGTTCGAGCTTTGCGGTACTGCCCGATTTTTTCACTTATCAGAAGTTCTCGTTGTTTAGAGTCGTTGTCGCCAGTGACGTCATGTTGATTGCGTCCTGATTTTTCTAGAATTTTTTGATTATATTCTTTGGACTTTTCCATGAAATTCTTCTGTTTTTCCTTGAGTCTTTGTTCAAGAGAACATTTATTACAACACTTTGACCTGCTCCAAAGAACTATTTCAGGGTCTCTTAGTTTGTTCGCCTTTTTGTGACTTGCTGGACGGGGAGCTTGGGTTTTTTCTTTGGGCTTATATAAAAAAGTGGTATGGCAATTTATGCAGTCGACTAATGAACCGGCTGGAACCCAAGGGATTTGCTTGGATGGCTGGAAGTGCTTTACTTTTTCGTTTAGTTTCTTTTTGTAGTTTTCTCTGATTAGGTTTTCTTGTTGGAATCTTAGACCGGCCACTCGATGGGCAAACTCGCAGTTTTCTTTATTGCAGTTCGGGTCAGGACACATAAACTTAACAATAGTTTTTTTCGGGTCTCTAACCGAAAGTTGTTCAACAGTTTTCAGTTGTTTTTGCGCCATTCTAAACTGTTGCTTAATCGCGCAGTACAACTGGTAAACATCAGTATTCAGCTGAAGATTTGCTGGTTTATTGAAGTCTTCCTGAGGCTTTTCATTGATAGTAGGTCGGTTCTTTCCAGGGTCAAAATAGTTTAAAATGCAAGGAATATTGAAATGTTCAAGTAGGAGGTCTTTGCTTTCCTTGAACTTGGTTTGAACGTAAAGCGCTTTGGCCTGTTTGTAGATGCCTTGCTTGAATAGTCCTGGTTCAGCTGACCTGAGGTTGACTCCAAGTTTGTTGACCCACATGTTCATATTGGGAGGGTCGTCAGGGTTGATTTTGTTGCGGATCTCGGAGAACTGCTTTAAAGATAAGGCCATGTGCTTGCTGGGGACTTTCGAACCAGTGACCGGCTCAAATCTACATTCACGTGCATCAGCATAAGTCATAAAAATCTTTTCTTTCTCATCCTTCATATCCTGTCTAAAAAAAGGACGTAATTTCGAATGCCAAGACACAGTATAAGGTTCACTCTTCATCTTAGAACGTATCAACTTCTTATTCAATGTGACAAACATGCAATCTGGAGGGCAAGTATCAATATGCACAGTGCATCTAGAGCGCGACGAAGGAGCCCAAATAAGAGCAGGCATCGACTTCAAGATCATCAGTCCTTTCGGCGTTTTCAACAAAGCCCTGAATGCAGCAAAAAAATGATGTTTAAACTCAATTGGATAAGCAGTATCAAACGTCATTCTTCCATCTCTTTGCTTGCGAATACTTCCATAATTTTTAAATGGAAAGTTCTTCGCTATTGCCAAAGGAAACTGAGTTTTTAATGACTGGTAACAAGTGCTAAGGTAAGTTGCAACTGTTCCTTCTCCAGTCTTGCGGTACTCCAGGTACTTCTTAACTAAAGTGTTCAGAGACTTAAACATCTGAGCTTCTTGTTCCCTGGTCTTTTCCTCTTTAATCTTCTCCTGGGTCTTCGCAGCATTAGCTTCAATGATCCGAAGACGATTAGACTGAAGTTTCAGTCTTTCTTCTTGACTGAGTTTCTGCCCTGCAGGGACTTTCATAGATTCAATAGAAACTTTACCGAGTTTCCTCTTCAGTTCTTCCTCTTCATTATGAGCTTCGTATTCCAAGTCGAATTTTTTAAGTGGATTTTCAGTGAATTCAACTTTTATCATATTCTTAACAACTGGATCAAGAGGGAACTTTTTTTCGATTTCCAAAAGTTTTCTTCCAAGAGCCCATCGGGTTTGTTTAGACTCGTACAAGTCTTTTCTTTTAGGATTCGCGTATTTTGCTTTTAATTTATCAGCAACTGCTTTTTTTTCCTTTTCACTTTTTTCCTTCTCAGCTCGGAAAGTTTCAGCTAAGGTGTTGTAGAAGCTTTGGAAAATTAATACTCGATCTTTGCTGATTTCATTAAAACGAGTTAAACTTAAGTTTTCTTCAGATCGATTTGCTTCGAATAACCAGAGTCCACATTTGTTTCGGTCTTTAAAAGGGATTCGGTCCCAGAAGTTGTAGAGTTCTTGACCGGTTTTACATTGATATTCGTGAAACTCGTAGAAAATTAGGTTTAGTTTCATGAAAATTACTTTTGGGGATGTGAAAAGGTTGACTAACATACGGACTTCGCTTTCACTTAGCACTGGAGTTGATCTTTTGTTTTGGGATGAAACTTGAAGGGATTCTTGTTTGTTTAGTCTTTCGAGGGCTTCGGCTAGTTTGTATTTTTCTCCTGGGCGCAGTGAACGGGTGGGGAAAGTGGAATGGTCGAAAAGGGGGAAGTGAAGCTCGAGGCAGAAGTAAATGAATGGCTCGAGGGAAAAGTCACCTTCTTGATCTTCGTAAAACTGGCTCATGTAAAAAACCAGAGATTTTAAATGGGGTAAAAGTGGCTGGATTGATTCAAAGGATGGTGGAAATCTAATATAATTTTTAGAATCCCCAAGTGCCCTGTAACATTTGGAAGTTAGCTTTATGTACTGAACTTTACGTGAAGGTGATGGAGTTTTAGTCTTTTTGTATTGATTAGCTGGTTGGGATAACGGGCGAAGGCTTGGTTGTAATGATGCTTGTGAAATTGAAGCATGTGAAAAACTTGCCCTATCATCTTCATTCTGAAACTTTTCCTCAATCGGGAAATTTTCCCCTGTTTGAGACCATTTCAAGCTTCCTTCATTGGCCAACGGATGATAACTTGACTGTGAATCCGGATGGCGAAACCCAGAAAACCCTGAGTTCAATTTCGGTTGAAATTCCTGATGTTGAAAACCTGTCTGGACTTGAGAATAGCTTCTTTGGTACCCATCTCCAGAAGGTGCAAGTTCATGTCCATGCTGTGTAAGAGAATGACCAGCAGGAGCAAGAGAATGACCCTGAGGAGCAAGAGAATGACCCTGAGGAGCAAGTGAATTTCCAGGAGGAGCAAGCAAGTTCGACTTATCACCAATTTCCTTCCTTCCATTAAACTTTTTCTCAAAAGCATCAAAAAAGTCTTCAATTTCATATCCTTCAAACCTAATTCTCAAATCTCTAACTCTTTCATCAACATCTCCAGTCATTCTAGGTGCCAAGGTACTTTTTTTCGACTTTTTCATAGTAAGAGTTTTTTTCAACTCAATATCCAAACCTGGGTTTTCTTTAATACTAACAGCGAATTCCGATAAGACTTTCGAATTTTTACTTTTGAACCCTTTCAACTTTTTAAACATTTCTTCAACTAAAGTTAAAACTTCAGGTTCATTGATAGGAACCGGTTCTCTTTTCTTCTCCTGACTTTTCGGTTTCTCCACATGGTGCCTTTTAAAGTTGATCAAATCTCGATTTTTTTCAAGCCCGCCTTCAAAATAATAACAAAGTGTGAATTCGACGTCTTCAGGTTCAAGTTGTTTAAGCCAGTCAATGGTTTGTTCTCGTTCATGTTCAATGATATTCGGGTACCAGGCTTCTTTTCCGTAAAGTCTTTTTTGGGTATCGACGGTGAGGACTCCTTCTTTGATCATTTTGCGAACATTGATTTTTCTGAGTTCTTTTCCTGCTGACCAATGAGAAGCTTGCCAGATGTGTTTTTTCCAGTATTTGAACAAGGCCCTCCAGTCAGAAGAAGAAAAGCCTTTATGTTGCATGAACTCGAATTTCAAGATGTCGACGAAAAGCCCCACTCGAAGGACTTCCAGTTCTTCTTCAGACAGGTCGTAAGAGTACTCTTCCTGTAGTCTTGATGAGTAAGGAGCTAAGACTGATGATTTCATTTGACGCTGTGAAGAAGTGTAAGTCACTGTTTTCCGCATTGGAGCCACTGAATAGGAATAAGTTGTTTTCATTTATTTGAATTACGAGGAATATGATTATACTACAAATATTTCATTAAATAAACCGAAACCCAGTAGTTCTTCTGGTCGTTCAATGCCGTCGTCGCGGGCAGCGATATACTTCGCGTCTATCGCCTGACTGTATAAAAACTCCCTGGTTTCCCTTTCAAATAAAACATAGTCAAATGTCGGGGTAGTCTTTCGGTGATTCACTATTTTCTGCCTGGCGTAATGAGCGTCGCAGATAACTTCAAAGTAATCAGAAACCCACTCAACACAAAACCTGTTCCAGTCTAAAAAACCAGTCAAAGCCTTTCTTGCTGAAGAATGACTAGGAAAATAAACAATGCAATAATAAATTAATCTTCCGTCTTCAATTTCACTTGCAAAGGAGAATTTTTCAATTCTACATTTAGAGGAAAATAAGTTGTTGATAAAATTTTGATCTGCTGTTGATTCGAGATTTGAGATTTTTATTGTTTTTGATAAGAAATTCTTGCATTTTAGTTGATTTTCTAAGGAAATTAACAGGTTTTGGTACTTGTTTGGATTTTCTGTGAAAAGAGATTTGTTTGACTTGAGAAGGTCAATTGCTTCAAGGGTTCTGTTCTTTTGATGTAGCAGAGAAGCCAGGTCTTTGATTGCTGATTCGACTCTATCTTGGTGAAGAATAGCGAGACGGTAAAGTTCTTCAGCTTTTTCCAGGTTTTTTTGAATAAACTCTGCATTTTTCGCTTGGGTGTAAAAGGACTCGACAGTTGGAGATGAGGAGGCTGTCGTCACTGAATTTTCATTTGACTGTAAGATGTTTGGGCAGGAGATTATCAGCGACGGTCGCTTAAGAGAAGCTTTTTTCAGCTTTCGACAGCTTTTCTTCATTTTATAGACTATTTAATGGAAAACTAGTAAATCCTACATTTTAAATATTTGAATAAGGATCAGAATCATAACTCATGATAAATGAATAATCTGTGTCAATTTCTTCATTTCTAACAAAAAAATCATCATTTGTAGGAAAATTATTCGTTTTCACCATATTCTCAATTTCTTGCAACAGTCCAGAAAAATCAATATTTTGGTTCACCTTGAAATCATGAAAGTCCATCACATCATTTTCCCTTTCAACTAAAACTCTCAACAAAAAACTTCTGCCTTCTGGAATCAAAACAAGAGTAAAAGGTTCAAAATTTTCAGTCTTCGTCCTCGTCAAATACTCGAATTCTTGCTGGTCAACATTTAAAAACCCTGATCTTTGACTAGTCATCCAAATCGCACTAAGCGAATGTTTTTTCTGAGGAGAGTTTAAAGACAACCAAGCCCCTGGATCCTTTTGAAAATTCTTGAATTCTTCTTGAAGACTTCTTCGAAACTCGATGATTGATTTGCACAAAGCTTTAAAAAAATCTTGAAAAGCTATCAAATTATTTTGAAATCTAAGACTTTGAGTCATAGGAGCTGTGAAGAGGTTCCATTTAATTGTAGTGATTTCGTGATTCATTATCATGTCGACTTTCCTTGAAATGAACTTCGGGATCTTCTTCAGTTCTGGGTCGAAGAATTTAAAAAAAACGATGTATCTCGGGTTTAAATCTTTGAACTTAAACAAAATTTCCACTCGGTCCTCGTCATCTGAGATTGAATATTTTTCTTCTTCTTAATGAAAAATACCGAATTTTAGTGATAATTTTAGAAGTTTTACACCTGGAAAACGATTGTCTTCGATTACTTCTGGATTCAGTCTTTCAATATTGAGCCAGTTGGAATAACTTGAGAATTGAGCCATTTATAGACTATTTTTAGGTAAAGATGAGAACTTTTGGATGTAGTCCGACAGTTGAAGACCTTGCTTGTAGTTTTCTTCATAGAAAAAAAACTCTGATGTTGCTTTACTTGGGTCTGGAATTAAAGTGATTACCTTTGTTGGCTGTTTCGAGCAGTTTAAATTGAAAATCAGGTGAAAGTCGCTGATAGGTGCTTCAGGGTGTAAGGAATTTTCTTGATTTGATAGAAAATCTGATGCTTTTGTGTAGAAACATTCTTCGGAATTTATTGGATCACTTGATTGGTTGTTTAGGTAATCGTTGATTGTATCAACACTTTCTTTTAGTATTTCTAAAGCTTTTAACTCTGAGGTTATTGAAAACTCTTGGTGGAGGATTAGCTGAACACTTGTATCTGAAAGAACTTTTACTTCGCCGTCTGTGATACTTGAAAAATCTGAAAATAAGTAAGGAAGGTTTCTATTTGGTCTTGTGGAGAGTTGGAAACTTCTATGTTTTAATAAATTGTCTTGGAATTTGAAATTCGCTGTGATTTCTGGATAGTCTGAAGAATTTTTAAAAGTGAATGAGAGAGTGTTTTGAGATTTGATGATATTTGTGTAGTTGTTTTTCGTGAGTTGACTAGAGATGAAATCCATTATAAGTGGCTGAAATTCCTTAATTTGAATAATTGAATAAGTGACGATAAATTTAAGAGTTTACGAATAATCTGTAAAATTCTTTAATTAAATTATTTAAGCTAGCAATCAACATTATTATCTTCTATTAATCCTAAATAAATAACTTTTATAAAAAGTAATCAATTAAGTCCTTTTCTTCAGTTTCTCTCACAAAAATCTTTTCATCACTCGAGAAAGTGTTCTGACTGATCCAATTATCAAAAGTTAATAACAAGTCCTTAACAGGATGCAAACAATTAACACAATAGGTAAAATACTTCATTTTCTCATCAAAAGGAATTATCAGCCTAATCTCAAAAAAAATTTGATCACTTTTCATAACCAAGACTTTAAAAGGTCTAAAGTCCTCAGAAGGAGTTTGTTTAGTTAATTTTATGAATTCTTGATCATCCACTTCAATTACCTTACAATGTTTCTGAATTCCCCATTTCAAAAACAGCGAATTTATTTTTTCAGGTGCTTTATTCTTGATCCATTCATGAGTATCATTAAGGTAAACCTGGTATTCTCGAAGCACTTCTAAGATAAATTCGGATAATTCAGATATCAAGTTAGAAAGAAGTTCATTAAAAACAATTGCAGATTTATTTAAAGAGATGCTGCTTATTGCTTCGAAAGAAAAGATGTCATCACCAAGGACTTTGATGTAAAAATTAGTATCTTTGACTATCTGCTTCTTTATTATTCTAGGAATATTCGAAAAGTTTTCGTTTTTCGTTTGAAATAATCCGAATTCTGTCACACCTCCACTGAACTTGAAGAAAACTTCGATATTTTCTGGAAGGTCTATTGAAGAACTTTCTGTCATTGCCAGAGGCATTTTGAACTTTATATATCTTAACTGAGGGTCTTGTGATTTTGTAGGGTTATAAGGAGAGTAGTTTTCGGGTTCGAATCGCCTCTGTTGAAGAATGTCCCAAACTATGTTGAATGCAGACATTTATAAGTGCTTAATATGAGCAGAAAGGATAAAGACATTTTCATTACTAGAGTCTTTGAGTTAATTCAATGTTATTCGATTTTCCAGAAATTTTAATTATAGACAATAAATAATTTCCAAGACTCTAAATTTCATAAAGATTAATAATGAAACAATATTAAACCTACATCCTAAAAATTCAAATAAATCAAATTCCCAACATAAATCAATACCATCACTCTAAAAATCAATTAAATTATTTTCAATTGACGAGAACTATCCGAATATATTATTCAGAAATACTACTATCCCTAGACTCCAATCTCTTCAGTTCTCTCAGCAACATATGACTTAATTGTACAGCTTGTTCAAGTGCAATTTTCGTTTTACTATTTTTCTCTCTAAGTTCACTACAACTCTTACAAGGAATCTCTCCACTTTTATACCTTCTCAATTCTTCTTCCACTTTTTCCTTTTCACATTTGCAGTCTTTCAGTTTCTCCTTCATTCCGCGATACTTGTTTTTAAAGGCTTGAAAGACTGGTACAGGAACTTCAGGCCATTGACCTAATTCCAGATAATTTTTTTGAAAGTTCGCTACACTTTTTTTGTCGCATTCTTCGTCGATGTCCTCTTCGCAGAGCTCTGTCGAGTTTTCATCACTTTTCAGTTCTGAGAGACTGTTGGTTTTCGTGTTGAAACTAAGGGGAAGTGATGATTTTGTTGAGTTTGACAGTGATTTTGATGGACTCGGATAAGTTAATGGGCTTTCTTTGCCGATCTTGTAAGATGCTGAGGTTTTTATACCTTCCATTATTATTACTGATTTTAGAAGTTTTTTCGTATTCAGAAAAAAAGTGGGTTTTTCAGAGTTTTTGTAAAGACTGAGTTTTTTTTTAGGTTTTTAGAAGAAAAAGGGTTTTGAAGAAGATTTAAGAGAACTTCATTGAAATAATCAAAATTTCAACAAGTAAAAAATTATTTAAAAGATAATAAATCACAAAAAGCTTGAAAAAATGACTAAAAAATATAGGTGAGTGAATTAATTAATATTATTAATCTACTTGCAGATGACTGAAGAACTTCTATTAAAACACAGTCAATTCGTTAACTCAAAACTCTCTCTGAGCAGGGCAAGTCGTCTGAGTCTCGACTCTCTTGACTCAATGCTAGACTTATCGTCTCCTCAAATATTAATCCATCTAGAAGAAAACCCAGTGATAGCAGGACGTCTGGCCCACGGAAGCGTATTCATAACCTCTGACACTGTCTTCTCAGATGTCTCAATAGACTTGTCGTTGTCAGGTCTTGAAGAGCTAAGAATTTACAACAATTTTCAACTGACATCAGGGCAAAAGTCAAAAATAATTTCATTCTCAACTCCAATAAAAAAAAGTGAGACACTTGAAGCAGGGAGTTACAAAATTCCCTTCTCGTTCATCATCCCGTCATCAGCACCTGCAAGTTTCAGCTACTCGGATGAGACTAGCGCGAATTGGTATATCAAAGGGTCGATTAGCTACTTGTTGACATGCTTTTTTACTTCAAAAACTAGTGAATCTTCGGGTTTTCTTCAGGTGTTTTTGAGAAGTTCTAGAAGTTTGATGCCTTGCTTTGAGGAAGTTGAGAGAAAAGAAGTTATTCCTTCTTGTTTCTGCTCGGCTGCTGGGTTCTCGGTTTTTTGTTTTGAAGGGCTGGAAAAGGAGTACTGCCAGGTGAACGGAAGGATGGTTTATAAACTTCTTGTAAATAACTCCAATGCGAGAAGAGCCATAGTCAGGGTCTGTTCACAGGTCGTGAGGGTCATTTTGTTTAAAGGCGAAAAAGAAGATGTCAAGTTGAGACATGTGATTAACAAGATCTATCGACAGGTAAATGTTCCAAAAAAGACAGGATTTTTAGACAGTCCTGACTTTTTGTTTATTCATGATTTGAAAATGGGATATGAGGATTATAACACCAGCTCCACAATGGGAAATATTATTTCCTGTAAGTTTTATTTGGAGATTATTGTTTATTATAGAAGGACTTGGGCTCAACCTCTTACTATGCTGCTTGAATTGTTTGTTAATCCGAGGGAAAGAGTGGCTGAACAGGTTAATTACCCAAGTGGTTGTGATGAAGATATGATGGTCTTTTTAAATGAGTAAGAAGAATTTAATCATAATGTAAAGGAATTCAGGAGTTTTAGTTAATTATTTTCTTAACTATGTTGATTATTTTGTTGACTAGACCATTTTCTGATATGCATTGATGAATACCTGAATCTAGAACTTTACAGCAATTTTTGCAAATTAAGATATTGCAGCATTTTTTTTTTATTACTCCTTCTTGTGTTTGTTCGTAAGTTGCTAGCTCTAAACAAGTTATGCAAGTTATTGTCCCTGACCGTCTGAGTGCACATTCTTTACAGAAATAATCAAGACTCTTGAAATCAATTTTATAACAATTATGGCATAAGTGATGATTGCATCGGGCAATTATCGTATTTTTATTGAAGTTTTTACAGCAAATACATAAATAAGCTTCATTTCTTTGTTCTTTTATATTGATAAGACAGTCATAGCAGTAAACATTTTTATTACAGTTTTCACATGATTTATGCCCGCATGTTTTGAATATTGTTGATTTCTGGGTCAAGCAAAATTTGCATAAATCATGAGAAAGAGTGCAAACTTTGCAAATTTGTGCTTGTTGATAGCAAAACTCACAAGTAATATGCCCACATCCAGGTATTTTTCTATTAAATTTCCTATTTTTACAATCATTACATGTTTTTTCTTGAGGTTGATTATAAGTTTTGATGCATTCTGTGCAATAATTTATTAATTCAAAACATCCTTTACAAATGTAATGTGAGCATGAAAGTAGGACATAATTTTCAATGTTATTACATTTCTTGCATATCGTTATATTTTTAGAACATTGATAACATATTTGTCGTGATTCTTTATAACATTCAAAACACATACTATGATTGCAATTTTCCAGTTTAAATGAATTTATACTGTTACATTTACAACAATATGCACTGGGATTCACAAATTCTTGGGGATTTATAAGATTGCATTTATCCATATTAGCACAGTTCTCATTTCTGCATATTTTACAAACTTTTATATATCCACTTTTGGAGCAAACATCGCAGATTTGAGTAGATTTAGAAAAATTGGATTTCTTTAGCTTGAGCGTTTTACATTTCAAACACCTTGTAAAACATAAAGAACATTTTTTTTCTGAATCCATGCATTTATAGCATAATTTGTGTTCACATATACTTCTCAAAGTACAAATCTTTCCTATTTTGCATTCGAAACATAGATTCTTATTTTTACATGAATTACAACCAAAAGTATAGCAATTATTACATCCAGGATGATGACATTCAGTAAATGTTAAAAATATTCCAATATTTTTGCAATTTGAACAGTTATAATTACATTTAACACATGGATGATAATTCAAACAATTTTTGCATCCTTCATGTCCACAGTGCATTTTAGTCACTTCTCCGTACATGCCACAATTTTGACATATTTTTTTATTAATATTACTGCAAATATTACATTTGTTTCTAAAACAAAAATCACACATAGGATGCAAACAATCTCTTTTACCAACGATACCATCCTTACCACAGTTTCCACATTTCTGATATGATTTAGATGAAGTATTAGGTGGAATTATAGGTGGATCAAAACAATTTTTGCAATACAATCCTTTAGAACAACCTGCACAGCAAGTATGACCACATTTTTTTTCACTTACATTCATTTGGATTTGTCCGCAAATCGAGCATTTTAGTTGCAAATCTCTAATATTTTTTTCACAAACAAAACAAAGTTCTGAAGTCATTTTAATTAATCTATCACAATTGTTGCATTTCTTTAGTTGTAGAGGTTTAACTAGATGTAATACAATTTTACATTTAACCATACAGTAAGAACATTCATGAAAGGATTTATATGAGATCTCTTGATAGTGAATATTGCACACTTTGTGACTTCTGGCAAGGTTTATTGGGTGGATTCCCAAGTTTAGACAATTTTGTCCAAAGCAGCATTTGTTAAAACAAGAGTTCATTTTGTCTATATTTCATTTTAAATTAGTTTGATTTCTCCTGCAAAAATTTTAAGAATTTTTCATAAGAATGATGAATTCTAGATGCGACTATTGCTTTAAAAGGCCTAGTCTTCAATGTTGTGGAGATAAACAGTTTTGTATTGATCACCAGAAAGAGCATTTTCAAGAAGGGATACAACATAGCTTCCATCAGTATTCTTTTCCGGAATTCAATTTAAAGGACTTGAAACTAGCTGATAATCTTGTCAATAGGATTAAAATTTTGATGGAATGTAAACAAGTAATTGTGGATGATTCGACTCGACTTGCTAAACAAATTCAAGAAGAATCTGGGAAAATGATAAAAAAAATTAATGATCTTATAAATCGATACTTTTCTCTACTTAACAAAAATCCCACAGCAAAAGACCCTTTCGACCTAAATCTAGAAGAATTCATAAAAAAAACTCTCTGCAACAAAAAATCCAATCAAAACTTATTAAATTCACTAAAAGATTCAATATCATTTTACTTTTCCACAGATCCCTTCGAAGAAGTAGAACGTTACAATTTCAAAGACATAAGAGAAGCCAACGATGTGATTTTCAAAGACTTCAACCTTTTACTCCAAGGCCACAAATCAAGTTTAAACTCTCTAACCACGAACCACGACGAAAAATTCCTTCTGACATCAGACAACACATGCCTGAAGATCTGGAACAAGTCTCCCTTGACCCAAATCCGCTCCTTCCACTACGCGAGTATCTCAAAGTCAATCTTTTCACGTTTCACCTACGACGAGTTATTCATCGGTTTAGAAACCGGTTCACTGATAGTGATAAATACGCGAACCTGGCGCGAGTCAATGAAATTTTTCCCGCATTTGAAAAGAATAACGAAAATTCTTCAACTTGACAGAGAGACGATATTAACCTGCAGTCAAGACAGTAAAATCAAGATGACCTTTCTGGTAAAAACTCACCTTAACTCAGAGATCCCTGAAATGTCCCACACGGGGCAAGTGAACGACATGAGCCTCTTCGACAATGACTTTAAACTTGTCTCAGTCTGCTCGCAAGGCTTCATCAAAATCTGGGATCTCAGTTCAAGACACTCTTCAATCCCCGAGTATCACCGACCACTCAATGAAAGAAGAACGAAAAACATCTTTTATTCTTGTGCAGTCATAAAAAAATCAAGGATTTTAACAGGTACCAGCAGTGGCACTGTTCAACTTTGGAACATGGACCTTGAAATACTTGTAGAAAAAAGTAAACATGTTGGACCTGTTTATTGCATTCAGGTCAGTTTTGATGAAAATGAGTTTTTAACTGCGGGAGGAGAAGTGCAGGGTGGAAAAGATTATTTTATTAGAAAGTGGAAAATTTCTACGAATTTGAAAAATTTTGACTGCAAGGAAAGTTTTAATGGACATGTTAATAGTGTCAATGCTCTTTTATGGACTGAAGATGGGTTTTTTTCTGCATCTTCTGATAAAAGTTTAAAAGTTTTTAAAGATAAAAAACAGGAAAATTTTCCTGGGCATAATGGAGAGATTAGGAGTGTTTTTGTTTCTATTGATGGGCAGTTTGTGGTTTCTGCTGATTCGGATGATGTTTTTATTTGGAGTAGTGTCAGTAGGAGTCTTGAAGTTAGAGCTTTTGGCCTCAGGGCTCAGATTAATTGTGTGACGAGTAAAAAAAAATTGATTTTTTTGGCGTTTTTAGATAAAAGTGTTCTGGGATATGACATGGGGAAAAAAAGTAAGTGCTTCTTGTTTAGGGATTGCTCAAGAATCATCAATAAAATGATGGTTACTAATGATTTGAAGTATTTAGTTACTGCTGATGATTACCAGGTCGCTTATTTCAAAATCAAGAAGAATCAGATGGATTTTAATTGTTCTTGCACAGAAAAGAATAATTCTATGAGCGATTTATACCCAGAGACCATTATTATGTTTAGGTAAATATTTATCCTAAGATTTTTATCCCAAATAACTAAACATCATCTACTAAAAATATTCACAAAATATAATATTTAAACAATTTAAGCAAATCTCGATAATATTTCATCCATCTTGTAATGAAATCCATCCACAATTCTAACTATAAATGGGCTGCTCAGGACAGAGACAACTCGGTTCAGAAGAAAGCACAATTTTTTTCGCAGAGCAAATCTTAAACCTCGGGTCTTCATCTTTGGAATCAATCTTCGCCTTCCTTTCCAAAAATTCCAAAAATGAAAAAATCACCTCAAAGGACTTCCTTTTTTTCTGCAAAGAGTTCGAAGTCCACCAGGAGAACGAAGGTATTCATTCAAACATCGAGAAGTTTTTTCAGAGTTTAAAAGACTCAGAAGGATCATTTCTCAAAAAAGACCTGATTTTTTTAAGTATTCTTCTTTCAAACACGACTCCTGATAGTAAATCTGACATTTTGTTTAGAACTTTTTCATCTTCAGACCCTTTTTCATTGGACAAGAAAGTCATCGATGAAGTCTTCTCTCGTTTATTCGAGTTAAGTGCAAGTCACTTGCCCTTGTTGACGACTGAAAAGCAAAGCGACCCTGAAATGATGATAAACATCGAAGTCTACCAGACCCATCTAGAAAAATACCGAAAGCGTTCAAAGGACTTCCTGATGAAAAAGTACTTCGACTGCGAGTCAGTCTCTCTCGAGACCTTCAAAAAGTTCTCAAATCATAAGCCAGACCTTCTCACGTCTTCAGGTCTCAGAAGTTTCATTACAACCTTTCGCATTCGTTTTAAACATGAACAGAGAATTTTGAAGTACCCTTCATGAACTTCTAGTCATAATAATCACTAAACTCATAATAATGATTGTCAAAGTCCAGCCACGCAGCAAGTCTAACGTTCAGAGTACTACTCCTCAGTCGAATAAGACACCTTCGAAGATTTCACTTGACTACAACTCTTGGCTTGCACGATTTAAAATTCAGCCGAAAGTTGATGCGATAACTGAAAGAAATGACATCCTCACCAACCCTTCTGAAAAGTGTCTTCGGTCTAAACGTGAATCTCCTGTCATTCAGGAAAGACCCAGACCTAAATCTAAACAGGCTGTCAAGGCCACTATTTTAAACTTATCTCCAAAGAAAACTATTGCTAGGGAAATCACCAAGGAAAATGTGTCCCGCGTGCCTAGTCAGTTTATTCAGAAAGTTCAGACTAAAGCCATCAAACCTCCTTCTCCAAATCGTCAAGAGCCATTATCAGACTACACGATAGGAAACACTGTAGGAGCAGGAGCATACGGAGTAGTAAAATACGGTGTTCACAAAGTAACAGAGCAAAAAGTCGCAATAAAAATCTACGAAAAAGCAAAACTCACAGACCCCTCACGTCTAAAAAGCGTTCAAACCGAGATAAAAATCCTATCAAAACTCGACCACCCTGGAATCGTGAAACTTTACCAACACATCGACAACTCTAAATGTCTCTACATAATCCTTGAATTCGTTTCAGGCTTCTCATTAGCAACATCCTTAAAAAGAAAAGCAAATCATCGTCTAGAAGAATACGAGGCAAACAAGTACTTCCGAGAGCTTCTTTCAGCTTTAGACTATTGTCATTCACAAGGAGTTTCCCACCACGACATAAAACTAGAAAACACTTTGATAGACCAGAATTCAAATCGTGTAAAACTCATCGATTTCGGCTTTGCAAGTTCAACATCAAGTGAAAAGAAAATCAAGACTTTCTGTGGAACTCCCAGTTATATGGCTCCTGAAATCATGGGAAGAAAGGAGTACTTCGGGCCTCCTGTCGATATCTGGGCTGCTGGAGTTCTTTTGTATAAACTGCTTACTGGGAACTTCCCATTTCGAGCGAGTACTGATAAAGAACTGTGCAAGCAGATTGTTAGAGGACATTATGTTGTACCTGATTATGTTTCTATTGCTGCTAAACATATCATTTCGAAAATGCTTACTGTTGACCCTGCTAAAAGACCAAGGGCTGGAGAGTTGCTTAAAGAACCGTGGTTTAGAAGTTCAAGTGCTTTTTCCATTTGCTCAACTATTACTCATAAAAGTGGAGGGTCGATTGATCAGGAAGGAACTAAACTTGGAAAACTTTCACAGAGTCCGAAGTATAGAAATTTGTCTAATAGTTTTGGATCGCTTGACTTGCATATCTGCAGTCTTGGCACCAAGATAGAGTAGATGACTCAATAGATATAAGATTATTTGGGTTGATTTAAGTAGGGTTGTTGTTGGAGGTGGATGAGAAGATGGTTTTTATTATTTTTAGATATTGAATAAATTATGATAAAGGATAATGAGGTTTAGTAATAAAGGTTTTGATGAGAATCTTTAAGATTAATTTTTCAACAAAATTTAAATTTTTTGTGATGTTTTGATAGTCTTTTGGCAGGATTTTATTATTACAGGCTTTAATTTATATTAAAATTATCGAGTCATTCAATTGAATCTTAAGTATTTTCATAGATTTTAGGTTTTTTGAGAGCTAGATACTTGAAAATTTTTTAATTCGATAACAAGGAACAAGTTATTATGTATCAGTATTATGAATAAATTATTTATTATCTGGTTAACTAATCATTAACTTTTTGTAGATTCCTAAGGGAATAGTATCACTGAATATAGAAGGGACTATTTCCTTGATATATCAGTCATCAAGGCTTAAAATTTATCTGATTGATTGAATTCAAGATTTTGACCCACCGCCAATATAAGTGTTTGTTGAGTGCTCTCCTGAAATGTGAAATTTAATTTTAAATAGATTTATTTAGGCTTTTTTATCGTAGTATAAATGTAATTTTTGATTGGATAAAATCCTTCAGAGGTGCCAGTATATTGAAAACTATACTCTGTCTACATAAAAATGTTGTAAGGTGAATCATCTGAAACAAGAACCAATTATATATCTAATGAACTCGATTATTTAAAATAATATTAAATAATGGACCGTTTATTTTCATTATTTTAAATAGAGATTCTCATCTTGAAATGTTTAATTGATCGATATTTTCGTTTTCTTTGTAATTTAATGATGTTCAGTATCTTAGTAAAAATGTCTAAAGAAGTTAGAGATTACCTAGATTACCTTGAATCAAGTTCTTTACTATCTCAACCACTATTTAGCTCACAAATGCGGATTCCACAAGACAAAATAAGACAAATTTTCGAATATTCAGGCAAATTAAATCTAAAATCAGTATCTAAATATCATTCACTTCATATTTACAACCAATTCTATTACCTCTCTGAATCTTCCCTTCTCATGCATGCCTCTCTTCTAATATCTTCTAAACTCTACGAAAGTGATTCAATAAATTTCGAGAACATCCAATCCTTAACAAACATGCAAAAGTCTTCAATATGCAATTTAGAAAATGAAATTTTGATACATTCCTCAAACGAATTTTCTGAAAACACATTATTTGAATGGGTTTCATTATTTATCAGTTTGGGATTTTCAGTATTTTCAACAGAGAAAAAACTAGAATTAGCCGAATCCTGCTGCAAATTTATCGATATTGTTTATTTGGAAGGTAATTTACTACAAAATTGTCCAGTAGGACTGATATCAGCGAGTATTTTATTATGTTCCCTTCAATTTATTCCCTTTGAATTTCGTGATAAACAGGTTTTCGAGGCTTTTTCAATTTTTCTTCACACAAAATACGAGTTGATCGAGTATCTTTCAAGTATAATTTACAATCTCTCCCTAGATAATTAGCTTGTATATTAGGAATAATGGAGTCCATTATAATATGAAGCAGAGAGTGGGGCATTACCTTTGATGTCCTTAGTACGTTTCAAACATGCCGGGTTCGATTAGAATGTGAGGACATTCAATAAAATCCAACATTTCCTAGAAAAACTCCTAAAAACATCCAACTAAATTAAAGCATTCACAAGACCAACCTTCAAAAACCCTTCTAATCCTTCATAATCATCTAAATTCATCTAACCCGTTAACTACTCATTTCTGCTTACTAGTCAAGCTATTAATCTCTGAATCCAAACTCTTAGAAATTCCTTCCAACTTCTGAACAAGTTCAGAATAACCTCCAGCAAAGTTTTCAATTTTGTTAACCACCCAAAGTCTAATTAAATTTACCGTGAAAGGTCATCAAGTCGATACCAATAACTGGCTCTGATCGCAGGGCCTTTGGCGAGATTTCCATCAGCATCAATGACAAGTCCTTTATTTTCAGTGGAGCTTTGCAAGATCTGCTGGAATTTTCCAACATGATTATCATGTCCTACCTTCACAGCAGAGTCTTTCAAGGTATCAAGTGCTTCTTTATAAACACTTAAAAAGCTTTTAGCCCGTAAGTAATGGTCTTCAGAAATCATTATAAAACATAAATGTAATGACTTTCTAATTAAATCAATATATTCAAAGTTTCATAAAATTATTCTCTGAATACTGCCGATATTCCTGAGTAGCTAAACAAGCGTGACAGCAGCAACAAATGCAGGAGTATAGAAGACAGTCCATGCTTTTGCTTCCACTTATTTTATTATGATAACTTTCTCGGATTGTGCCTCGGTTCACTGAAAGGCCGATGCAGCAGCAGTAGTACCCGAACAAGCATTTGCAACACAATGAACAACCTGAAGCTTTGGTTTTGTATAAAGTCATTGATTGCACCACTGCTGGGCAAATGCAAGCTAAAATGCAAACAGGACCTGCGAGACAACAGTCTAAAAATTTCACATCCCAGAGGTAAGGTTTAGTAACATCTGACATTTATAATATGGAAGATAACTTTGATCTCACGTTAAACAGGAAAATTGCTGCAAAAAACACTTTTCAGAATATTTTTCCGGTTTATGCTCCTCAGTTTAGTAACTTTCAGAGTACTACAAGAACTACGCATTCTCAAAGTGTGGACTTTAATGAAGACTCGGAGTTTTCTGTTCATAATCAGGATATTCAGCAGAAGACTCATAATAAAAAAGCGGATCGGATGGTTCACTATACTGAAGCTATGCTTAAAGTGAAGAATATGAGAGCGATCAAGAAATAATTGTTATAAGGAATTAGGATTAATTTTATCTTAGGTTATTTGAAGTCGTTATTTGAATGTATTTAGAAATTTGATGATTTTTTCTTAGAGAATAAGATGAAAATAACTGAAAGATGTGATTTTATCAGTAAAACTTCGAAAAAAACCCAAAATTTTCATCTATTTCAGCGAATGTAAACAATTTTATATATATTCACAAATCAGTCTATTCAAAAATTGATTAACTCTCAGTTACCCCAATCTTTGAATTTCCTGACTTTATAATAAACATGAACTCTCAACTTCTCGAAAAAATAGTTCAACTAGAAATAACCATCAGCGAGCTCTCATCAAAAATCCTCGCACAAGACTCTCACATCTTATCCCTCGAAGAGCAAATCGAGAGCTTAAAACACGAAAAATCAAAATCCTCAAAATCCCAAACCAACACCTGCACCCAAACCTCCTACGACAAGTTAATCTTAGAAGCCTCTAGTCAAACAGCTTCAGAGTCTTTAAAACTTTCAAAATACATTCAAACTGACCTGATCCTAAACAAGAACTTTTTACAAAACGATGAAATCTCAACAGCCAAAAAACTTTTAATGGCATTTGAAGAGGTCAACAAAGAAAACTCTCTTCAAGAAGACCTTGATCCAGACTCAAAGCCTGAAGACTCAGAAAAAATCAATTTGAAAACTAAAGAAAGCCTTTTATCACTAAATTTTATTTCAGCTTTAAATCTCAAGTCAGACCTTCCAGTGAAAGAGCCCTGTCCTAAAAACATTTCAAATAAATCAGGCAGAAAATTCAGTCAAGAGTCTCACGTGCATCAAATAGAGTGAAGCTTAGTTATGCTAAACTACGACACATTAATTCTATTAGACTCTATAATAAACACTTGTTTAATTAACCCCAAGCTTCAGTCACTGCATAGTTCACAATTAATTCGTTTCCCACCTTGAATGATTTGAACAGGTCAAATATTTTACTGTCTGGACATGGAGAAAATGCCGAGTTGCAGTAAAGGAAGACTCCGTCTTTTGCTTTGATCTGGGAACTAACGAAGTTTATGATCATTGAAAAGTTTTCTTGAGCTGGGACTTTGAATTTGTTTTTCTTTAGAATCGGAGCGTTTGCTACGGGCTTTAGATGGACTATTACCTTGTCTAGTGAGTCACCTTCCATATTATAATGCCCATTCGCCTGACTAACAAGCTGAAAGAAGCCATTCAGATCATTAATAGCCTTGAATCTTCTAAACTTGAACTCTTTTTAGAAAGGGTTCTTACTGGGCTTCAGAGCCCTAAAAAGCAGATTTTTTCAGCAAAAGAACTATCCCAGCTGGAGAACATCCTAAGTCTAACCCCAAACTCCTTACAAATCCTTTTATCAGCATCCAGTTTCCTATTCGAGCAGTTCGCGCAACTAAAACTATCAGATCTTCAAGAAAGCTTGAGCGAAATCGGAGTATCAGAAGATCAAGTTGAATCATTTCAGACCATCTGGAGTGAAGGCGCTGCAGAGTATTTGATGCATTTGAAAGAAAGAGCAGTGAGTGTGCCTTGCCTTTTGGAGAAGTTCGACTGGCGCCTGCAGCTTCCTCTAGGTTCAAACAACGACTTTGCCTGCCAACCAGAGGCGGAGTTGAAGCTAAAGCTGAGCACAGACGAGACGAAATCAATCAGCTTTACAAAAGACCAGCTACAGGAGTTATTCATGAACCTGGAGATCATTCAAAGCCAAATCGACAGCTTAACTTGAAATAAATGATTAAGTCAGGGTCTCAGTATTTTCCTCCTATTTCTAAGAGCTTTAACCACAACAGGACTCAGTCTAAAATGACTGTCTCATCCAGCATCAACCAAAATCTGGTCGGCACAAGTTTGCCCAGTCGTTATCCCACTAAAGATGATTCTTTTCACAATGTTTTTGAAGACACTCGTGAAATCAGAGAAGCTGAAAGCCAGAAACCGACTGATTCAGGGAAAAAACTTGAGTTTTATAAAGATTTCAAACAAATCACTAGACTTACTGAAAGAATTAGGGTCCAACAGGCTGATATGACTCCGAATATTGCTTATCTTGCTGGTGTCAATCAGAAAAAACTGAGGCCGAACACGTTCGGCCTGGCTAGTGGAAGGGGAAAGGAATCGTCTATTGATATTCGCATGTTTTCTATGGGTGATAACTATGCTGAGGCGTTTTCTCAGGGGATTAAACATATCAATACTTTAGAAAATCTCAACCTTAAGTCGAATCGACTCTCTGATGTTGGAAGTGAAAAAATATTGAAATCTTTGGATGTCAAGCAAATTAAGAGGATCAATTTGTCCGAAAATCGACTGGGTGAGATGTCAGTAAACAAGTTAACCAACATGTTTTCCTTCTATGACTGCAAGTTAAAGCATCTAAACCTGGAAAAAACAGGAGTCTCAACGCAAATGATTCAAAATCTCTGCACAAGCTTGCTTTACTATCGAAGACTTACAAAGCTTGTATTAGCCAAAAATAATTTAAGCGATGTATCAACAAGATACCTGAAAGACATGCTAATCAACAACTCAACTCTAAAAGTTCTCGACCTCCATTGGAACAACTTTTCAAACTACGGCGGAAGCAACCTATTCGAAGGACTAAGTTTGAATAAAGGTTTAAAAAGTTTCGACATAAGTTGGAATTCAATCGGCAGAAATAAATCAACAGCTGAAGTGATATCGAAGTGTGTAAAGCAAAATACAGCCCTAGCGCATTTAGACATATCTTACAATTCAATCACAGCAGAAGACGCTGAAATAATAGCTGAAGGGCTTAAGTCAAATCACACTATTCTCGGAATTCATGTATTGGGAAACGCTTGTGAAGTGGACCCCAGAGGGTTTTTAAAGCCAAACAGCAAACTCAAGATTAAATCAGGACAGTTTTATCAGAGGATCATTGACAGACCGAATTTTGTTCATGAAAAAACTCAAACTAACTGCTGGGTCTGTGAAAAATGGAGAGAAGTGCTTTTTACTTGTGAAAGTGAAGGTGATAATGTATATCTTCACCTACTTCTTGATGATTTTGAACCTGAAGCAATGCCCAAAGCGGATGGTGACCGTTTTGAACTGTATCGAGCAGTGCCTCCGTCGAAGATGACGTTTTTTTTTACAGAGATTAACTCATGTGACATAAAATATGAATACAAGCAAATTGATCGGCTTTATGAAAAGACTTTTGTCTATCAAGATGGAATAAGTTCTTCAGTGAAGGTGAACCGAATGGGTACCTTAGACGCAGATACCGACACATTCGAGACCTGCTCAGTGAAAACCCCATTCATGACGAAGCCTCGAAGCAAAATCCACAGATACCTAAGCATGTTTGGCCAGATGGAAAGAGTAGAATGGAACTTCAACATGAGTATCTTCCGTGAATACAAGCCAGACAACGACCGAGTGCTAGACGACTGCTTAGAATTCGACTGGCGTCATTCACGTATACCGAATTTCGTGAAAAACTCTGACGACCTGAGCCTATTACGACAAGTAGTGCGACAGCACTACCCAATAATAAAGCTTTCCTATAAAAACCTTTCAGCTTACGGCGGTTCAGATGTTTTTTCAATCGGGTCTAACATTTTCACTGACTTTCTCAATGAATGCAAAATAATTGACTCAACTTATTTACTAAGCGACTTGGGTGTTAACATGAACTCGACTTTAATACAAAAAGAAAAAGGGCAGCTTTATAATCCTGGCAATAGTCTTGTCAGGTACGAGTTTTTAGAGATTATTATTCGAGTTGCTGCTGATAAATACATCAGAACTAAACAATGTCAAAGTTATCATGAAGCTTTTACAAGACTTTATAATGAACATCTTTCTAATGTCATGTCAAAATTCTCTTCACAGAAATGGAGACTTCAAAATTATTGGGTGGAAGAAGTCGACTGGGTGTTAAAAACTCATAAAACTCTTCTTGTCGCACTTTTTAATAAATACAGTGGAAAGAACACCCTACCTGGAAAAAAACGCTTCATGAGTCTTGAAGAATTTCGAATGCTTTGTAATGATGCTGGACTTGTTGGTGAAAAATTCGCGACTAGAGAAATTGATGTTTGTTTCTGTGAATCGATGATGACACAAGTTGATGAACTTTACTCGAAAAGACATCTTGAGATGAACTTTGTTGAAATGTTAGAAGCGCTTTCTAGAGCTGTGGACCTTTGTGATAATTTTCAAGATGTTGAAAGATTTTCAAGTAATCAACTGATTTTTACTTCTCTGAGTAAAAAACTGGAGCTTTCTTTTAGGACTTTTATTAAGTTATGTCCTCTTGGAGTCCAGGATGATTTTGAGTTCCCGTCATCTGAAGTTTACTCGAAATTAATGTACCGGGTGATGAATTAAGGATAATTGATTTATTTAGGATTTAATCCTGAGGATGTTGATTGATAGTTAATTATTAATCAATAGTTATTGAGGATTTTTATTTGAAGTTGGTGTGCAGGAGAATTTAGATAAGGATTGAATTAGTGGATTTAATTCGGCTTTGGTGATAGTTTATTAACTAATCGAGCAGTTACTGCAAGATGTTGATGAAGATTTATTTTTTGAAGGCTTCGGGTTGACCACTAACCCGTTTTTCTGCATATAGTGCTTATTCGCTATGATTTCATTCTGGGCAGACATTCTATCAATTCTTGAATAAACTGATCGAATACTGCGATTATGTCTTTGTTTGATGAGTATGAGTCGTTCTTCAAGGTGTCTAATGACTTCATCGTATTTCTTTAAAATATCTACTTGATTCTTCATTTTTACTCTTTCCTCATCAGTCAATTCGTCAGGATTATAAAAAGTGCTTTTTTTAAACGAGATTTTATTTTCCAGTTCAAACAAAACACTTGAATTTTTATCATGTCTCGATTCCGCCTCAGTCAAAACGCTTTCAAGTTCTTGACTTTCTGAAAATATTTCTGATATCTTTACAACCAGCTCATCAATTTCTCGTCTCAACTCAGACAATCTTCCACTCACCATACAAGACTCTCTTTCTTTTGACTTAAACTGTTGCAAAAGTGCAATTTGCTGTAATTTCACAGAATTAGTCTCTTCTTTCAGCAACTTTTCCAGTTTTTCCTTATCCTGCAGGTCTTTTTTCGCCTTGACTGTCGCTTCCTGTGCATTTTTTAGTCTTAAATGAATAGACTCAGCGATTTCATCAAGTTCATAAACATCTGAACAGATGACTTCTTTTTTCCTTGCTAACAACTCATGTTCCTTTTTCAGCTGATTTAAAAGTATTTCCTGTTGATTAAGTGAAGATTCAAAAGGACTTTTAAAAGCAGTCAAATTTTCTTGAATCTTCTTTCTTTGAGAAGCGAATTCTTGCCTTTCATGGACAGCGATTTCGACTTCTAAGTTCATCTGGATTTTTTCTAATTTATATTCATTGACCTTGGGTAAAATAAGCGAAATTTGATGTCTTTCCCATCTACAAGTCTTGCACATCTTCTCCTTTTTAAACGTCTCAGGATGTTTAAATGTGAAAACAAGACAAGTAGAGCAAGTGCCTCGATAACAAAAGCAGCAGACAGCTCTCTGTGAATGAGCGACACCCGAATTGAAATTTTTATTACAAACATTGCATTTTAAGTCATTTTTCCATTTGTCTCTGTTTTCTGGAAGGTCAACAGGGGCGAGGTCTTCTTCTTCCTCATCAACGAAGCAGGCTTCTGAGACGGCGAAAGACTCAGAGAGGTTCATATTTATTACTGGAAACGGCAAGGATCAATAATTAAAGCTTTACCGGCGTTTGAGGACTGAAGGAAAACCCGTTGATCAGCTGGAGGAAAGTCGACCGCAGTGCAGTAGGGTCTGAATAGTTACTTGCGAAGTCGTCGGGGGTTGATACTGAAAAAGTCTCTTCTTGCAACACGCCCAGGACCTTGTAAGCGTGTTTGATGAACTGACCACAGAGTAAGGCTTGCTCGTAAACTTCTTCTTTTAAGACACCTACACCTGGACCATTCACCCACTTTTCGTAAAAGTCTTTAAAGTCTGACTTTTCACCGATTTCAAGCTCGTCACATAATTCTTCTATTGTCAAGTCCATGTTGGTACCTGTGAACTCTCGCATTAAATCATGCAGCTTTGAACGGGTTATGCTTAAATCGTCTGGATCGTCTACTGTTAGGTAAAATGCTTCACGCATTTGACTGTGTAGGGTAGAGTCTCGGTTCGTGTTTTCAAGATGTGAGGTTACGACTTCTTTTATTTCTCGGTAGGCTGGAGTTGAGTATAGGTCCTCAAATGACTTCCCTGATAAGAATTCGGAAAGGTTCATTAGGACCTGTCGAAACTCGAGATTTTTCGAACCGTGCAACGTTCGGAGTGCCAGATCGAAGCCTTTGCGCTTGATTTCAGTCATACGACTGATGAACTCAGATACGATGAAACTATCGTTGACAAACTCCAAGATGCACTTGCCGGAATTCATGCTAAGGTCCATGTCAATGATTATTCCTGCTGAGTCCCACACTGGCAGGTCAATGCTCTTACTAATTGAGTACTTTTCTTTCACATTGATCATAACCGAGTGCAAAAGCTGAGGCGGAATCGAAATATCTGACTCAATCGTCTTACGAGAACCAATCAATATCAAGTCACCTGCTGAGATAGCCTTCCGAAAGTCGACTAAATTCAAAGCAGTAGGTTGAGTCATCACTTTAGCTGCTGAACTATTCCTATTCCCCATAAATATGTCAGATTTCGCTTTTATCACAGGAGTCGAAATAACCACTCACTTAAACCAGGAGCCTTCAACTCGCAATGTATTCAATATCAAAGAAGCCACCATTCCAAATCTTGAATCCGCTGAAATCGAGCCTCTTCCAAAAAACGTGACTCAAAACAACGAGAGGATTTTTTCAAATATCGCAAAGATTTTCTCTAACATTTCTCGAGAAAAACAAGTAAAAATCATTAAAACGAGAAGTGAAGCTGAGTCGAAATTTGGGAAGTTTTCTAAAGAAAAGTCAGGATTTTCAGCAACGACTCAGTTGGTTCCGATATCAAAGGAAAAGCTTCCCACGAAGTTGAGACCTTTGGTCTTGACTCACTCAACCAAGAAGATCGAGCATGACTGGAAAGAGTTCTTCGAAGGTTCAATCAACAAGTCAATAATTGCGAATTTTTTTTGGTACACTTTATGCGTGTTTAAAGAAGTAGAAGAAAAAAAGAAAATCGAGGAAAAGTTCATCGAAACCGCCGAGTTCAAAAAAAGCAAGATAGAAAAAAGTGATAAATTTGAAGGGACTAAAGAAAAAACTGATCGAGAAACAACTCGAAGACTTACGATTGAGAGAAAAGTCGATCTTTGTACTGCTCAAGACCGTCGGCTTAGCTTTAAAGAAAAGGACTACCTGGAAGTCCTGAGGATGACTCAAGAAAAGCTTCTTGACAACATCGCAGGGAATTATATCGAACTCACTTTACAGGCAAAACCACAGCACAAAGAGAAATTCTTTGAAATTTACTATGATTGTCTTGCCCAAGCTGTTTTTTATTGTTATTTTTTCGCTTATCCCCAGTCTCGCAATGATATTCTTTCTGAGGATTTCATGAACTTTTTATTTAGGACTATTTCTAAACAGATCACAGGAATGCCTATTTGTAGTCGAGGCTTCGAGTCCTGGAGCTTTGACCTTGGCGCTGGGAATATTTTAGAAAAGGGGAAAATTAATAAAGCCACTCTTCCTGCTTTGGCTGGTGTCGGCGACGGGTTGGATAAAAATGATCACATGTTGCATATGAGGTATAGTCCACTTGTAAATCGCTTCATGAAAAATAGAAGATATGAAGGGTATAATGTGGTTAATGACTGGAAAATGAGGTATACTTTAAGGAACCCTAAACAGAGAGATATTGACAGGAAAATGAAGGAATATACCAGACTTGCTATGGAAACAGTTAAGAATACTCATGATCGGTTTAATAGGTATGAGGAGGAAAGTAAAAAGATTGATGAAGAAATTTCGAGGAATAAAGCGTATATACAGAAAGTTACTGCACTTATGGAAAGTAGGACTCAGGCTATTTTGAAACATAACTCAAGGGAATATGCTAATTTGTTAGTGTCTTTAAGGGGTGAGTGGCCGACTTATGAGACAGAAAATGTTTAGAATAAGTGAATTATTAAAATGACAAATAATATTCATTCTTTTCTTAGGTTGAGGTCTAATCCTTCTTCCCCAAATTCAAGTTTCTGGGACATCCTATCTCCAACAGTTCTCTACAGCCTATCAGAAAACAAGCATTACATATTTACCTCAATATTCGGTCCAAGCTGTTCAACAAAAAAGTTATTTTCCGAATCATTCCTGCCACAGGTGAAATCCGCATTAGAAGGAAACGACTTATCAATAATAGCAGCAGGTCCAAAGTTATCAGGAAAGACCTTCACAATAGCAGGGACCAAAGTATATCCAGGTCTTATTTCCTTATCAGTCGATTTCATATTCGACTACATTTCCAGCAATTCAGGTGAGTTCCTGATAAGCTGTTCATATCTCGAAGTCTACAAAGAAAACATTTTAGACCTAATTTCCGGTCAATTCGTGGAAGACGCTAACGACCAAAACATTCACAAAGAAATCTGCCTGAGTCCAAAGCACGTGAAGTACGTTTTAACTGCAGGCAACGAGAAAAAACACGAAGACTGCCACTCCATGTAATAAAAACTCAGATTCACTGTTATTTTCGAGTCCTTTCATCACGATCTCAAAGTTTCTAAAATCCGGTTTTTCGACCTGGCAGGAATTGATTCAGAAGACAGTGAAAAGGTGAAAATAAATAGAAAACCAAACCAATCAGACAACTTCTCATGTCCAAGCCGCCCAAGTCAAGATATGAAAAAGTCTTGTTCGACCTTTTATGCCCGAATATCACAATTTTAGCTACTTTAGGCTCTAATCAGACTTCAAGTGAAATAAATTCAATGCTGAAATTTCTTGACCGATTACGAAGCACAACCTGGAGCAAAAAGCGAGACCCGAATTCTTCAATGTTATTAAAACTTAAAAGAAAGCTAGAAAAAATCAAAGATTCTTTAAAAGAACACCCTGAAGAGAGTCTTGAAGGTGAATACCAAGTTGTTAAAAGTAAAATTCTTTCAAATGAATCTTCAATTAGCCTTGAATCGGTCTTCCAGCCAGGGCTGGAAGATGTAAAAGAAGTGAAAATTCTTCAACATCAGGCAAGTTTAAAGGAAAATTTCTTGTTTGACGTGATGATGGACCCTTGCATGCCGATTCCTCATGAAGAGTGGGTAAAGCTAATCGTTGAACAAGACGTGCAAGTGACTCAGTTGAGGCATAGTGTCGGAGTCATCGAGCAAGAAAATCTAGACCTGTTGGAATCACTGAAGACTCTGAAGCAAGAACTGGAAAACCTGAAACAACACGCTTTTAATTGTTTGTAGTTCAAGATATAAATGGAAAGTGAAGAGGGGCTTACAATTAACTCGAATTTTTCATGTCGTCCAATTGCGTCAGTCTTTGAACTGGACATCACAAATGACTTGAAAGAGAAAATCGAGGAAATCATCCCGAATATCTCCCCAGCTTTTCAGTATGGCTTGTCGCCGATGGTCCAGGGGGAGAGTATCTATCTTTCTTCACCCTCGGGCACCCAGCGTTCAACTCTTTCAATCATCGGAATCTTACACATTTTAGACCCGGCTTTGAAGGCGAATCAAGCTCTTGTCGTCGCTCCTCGAAAGGACCTGATCGATGAGTATCTTGAAACCTTTGCAAAGTACAATAAAGGAATAAATCTTTCTATTTTAAAATGTGTTGGAGGCGAATTTGTCAATAAAAAAGTTGTGAAAAAAAGTCAGGTACTTGTTTGTACTCCTGGAAAACTATGTGCTTTGATTGATAGTGGAACTATTGAATTGACTGGGTTGAAAATTGTTGTTTTCGATGTTTGTAATGGACTTTTTTTCAAGGAAATGAAAATTCAGACTGAAAAAGCTCTTGGGTTTTTAAATGAGGATTTAATTTATTGGTTTTTGACACCGGTCTTTGATGAAATCAGCAAAGATCAGTTTTTGTTGAAGAAAAGTGATGGAAAAACTTTAGAGATTGTTGATGAAAGGGTGTTAAAACAAATCAAGTATTTTTATAAGGTTTATGAATATGAAGAAGATATTTTTAAATTTTTGAATGCGAAATGTGAGGAAAATGACAAGAAAATAGTGATTTTTACTTGTGATGTTGTTGAAATTGAAAAGACTTGTATAGCTCTTGAAAGGTTTCAACCTTTGAGGATTAATGAGTCGATGGCTTTAGATCAGCAGCTGAGTGTCAGGGATGAGTTTTATCATGGAAATCATCAGGTTATTGTTGTTCATGGAGTTTTTCACTGTGTAAGGAAAATTATTTCTAAATCGAATGTTCAGGTGTTTTGTCTTGATTTGGTTAATTCAGCGATGCTGCTTGCAAGGGCTCGAAGAGGGACTTTTAAAAAAGGAGATGAGGTTATATTGTTTTGTAAGGAGTATGAAAGTGAGAATGTTTCTAAATTGGCTCTTGAACTGAGAATCGACATTTTTTCTATATCTTAAAACTACTTAATTCAATATTGGTAGAGTTGGTTAAATTTTAATCTTAGATGTTTTAAAAGACTTATTTTGATTAAGATATTTAAATTTCTGAATAATATTGATTTAATAGAAATTCAAATTCTCACTCTTTCTCAAATATTTATCAAGAAAATCGTAATATTTAATCATTTTCCCATTTCCAATATAAGTAATTTCAATAACTAAATATCTTGAATATCCTAAAATATCGAATAAATGTCACAATATCCTCGGAATTTCAAATTAGTCCTTTTAGGAGATCAAGAAGTTGGAAAATCAAGTATATCCTTAACATACCTCGGTCGGGAATTCAATGAAAATTACATAAAAACAATAGGAATTGACTTCTTTAGAAAAGAGATCAATTTAAATGGCCAACTCTTCTACCTTTCAATTTGGGATACTGCTGGTGACGAGAGGTTCAGAGAAATCACTTTATCTTCTATTCGAGGGTCTAAAATCATTGTAATCGTCTTTGATCTCACCTCAAAGGCCTCATTGATGAGTATTGAAAAATTAATCAGTTCTGTAAATGCGAGTCTCTCAGGAAATTTTATTTTGACTATTGTTGGAAATAAAACAGACTTGGAACCTTCATTTAATAGACAAGCGCAGAGTATTGCTATTCAGCATAATGCTGGCTATTTTCAATGCAGCGGGAAAACTGGGGAAAATTTGAATCAAGTATTTGAAGAATCACTGAAAAGGGCTTTATTAATGACCCGAGAACAGAGGTCATTTGAAACTATTAAAATTGCTGAAAATAACTCGATAAATGAAAATGAATGTTGCTAAACTTTTTGGTAAACTCAGTTATTTAATTAAACCATTAAGTGCTTCCTTTTTTTAGCATATACCCCAAGACAGTTTACGATGGTTACTATAAAACTTAAACATCCTTTTTTTCCTAAATTGATTATTAATGCTTAATTTCAGGATTAAAAATTTAAGATACTAAAATCCCATCACTAAGTCTAACTTATCATTTTCTTAAGCATGAAAATCTATTCCCACATCAAACTCACCTAATTCTAATAAAACACTCAAAAATTCCTCTATTAAACTAGATACACCAAATTATATTCCAGTCAAATCACCCAAAATCCCAAAATAATCCCTTCCCAAATAATCTCATCATTAACACTCACTTAATCCAAACCTCAAAAACTTGATAAAATGTCAGAATTAGAAAAGTTAAGATTCTGTAAATGCCCTTACACAGTCTGGCTTTCGATCTTCCTCTCGATCCAAGTGATTCAACTAATCCTAATGACAAGTTCATTCCTATCAAAAGACTGGGTATTCACATCAATGGGTATAGACTCATACCAGTCCTTTTCAGTAGTCGAGTTCAACGGTACCAACTTCAAAGGTTCTTTAATAACTTGTACTCAAGGCTGTGAAGGTTCCTACAAGTCCAACATGAAAGACTGGTGCGAGTATTCAGAATCATCAGAAACTTTTCCATCAAAATCAATGTGTCAGTTATTCACATCACTTTTTTACTCAGGTTTCATCCTGTCAATGTTTTTCGGACTTTCAGTAGTGATGATAGCACTTCTGGTAGTTTCTCTAGTCTTTTACTTACGAAAAAACAATATTCAATGGGTCGGGTACTGCTCAGGCTGCTTGAACTTTGTCTGTATTTACGCAGCGGGACTCTTCTGGGTCCTTATTAACGGGGTCGGCAGTGAAGGCGACTGTGACGAGTTCCCTCAAGGAGGAGAAAAGGTAAAAGTTTGTATTTCTGATGGGCCTAAGATGGTATTGGTCCTTATGACTGTTATTCCTGGATTCACATTATTTTACATGGTTGTTATGAGCAGGATTAACAAGTTAAGAACGAAAATAATCAATGATCAAAGTGATTCGAGGGAAATCTCTGTCTTGGGAAGTTCGACTGCTGCACTTTATGACCCTGCAAATCAAATTGTCTCTGATGATGGGTCTGATAGAAGGAATCAGCTCTGTGCTGATAACAATGGAAAAATCGATGGATCTGATAGGTTTTTACAGCAGAAAGAAGAAAATGGTGATGATCCCGGACTTGTCGTGGATACTCATTCACCGTTAACGGAGATTAAAAGTAAAGAGGGTAGTTCAGGTAGTTAAGAATATTTAAAGAGCTTGAAATGATGTGATCATTTTGCATGTTTAGCATGAGTCTTTATTTACTGTTAATTTAAATTTATTTGTGATAATTTTTTTTAGTATGTTCAAACTATTGATTGTAGTTCAAACTAATAATTTTACTATTTATCAACTTTCATCTTATCTTTAAAATGAATAAACACTCAAAGCCAAAACCTCTTTCAAGGGCTTTGACTTGCAGGAATTTAAACCCTTCGATTTCTTCTCAACTTTCTCCAGAAACAAAACGTCAGTCTTTCAACTTTCCATCATCCAAGTCAAAAATCAAAAGAATTTCATTGAAACCTGAAGAAAATGCTAGTCAATCTCAAGTAAGCTCTACGAAAAACAGTCTACATCGAATGAGTACTTTTATCAGTATAGATAATGTTCCTTCCATCACTTTTCGAAGAAGCTTGAATCAACCATTCAACCCTTCAATCTTTTCGAAATTCGTGGATAAGTTTTTATTCAATTACAAGATGAATCAAGCATTGACAGGAGAATACTCAATCCAAGAATTCAAAGAACAATTCGACGAGATCTACCGAATCCTGCTAAAAGTAGATCCTCCAAGCCTATACAAAATCAAACAAAAGTCCATATTTTTGCCAGTGATTCCAGGAAAAGAAGGAAAAAAGACAATAATATTCGACCTCGACGAGACCCTTGTCCACATCTGCGACATGTCCTCAGCTTCCCAAATCAACCTAAAAATTTGGTTGAATTTCGTAGATTCCATGAACTACGGAGTCCTTCTTCGGCCATACACAATGCAATGTTTACATAAAGCCAAAGACTTATTCGAAATAATCCTTTTCACAGCATCAGAAGAAAAATACGCTCGTGCAATAATAAATTATTTAGACCCTGACCATTGCATTTTCGATCACTGTTTTTTTAATCAAGCCTGCATCAACGTGAATGGATTCTGGGTGAAAGACCTGAGAATTTTCATGAACAGACAATTGAAGAATATGATCATTGTTGACAATTTCATGCCAAGTTACTTGTTTCAGTTGGAAAATGGAATCCCTGTGACGACTTGGACTGGAGAGTTTTATGATAAGAAATTGTTGCATGTTATTGAAATGATGGATGTTTTAAGTCAGGCTCATGATGTTCGAGAGGTCATTAGGAAGACCTATGGGTTAAAAAGTCAGTTTTCGGGAATTAGGTTTTAATGAATAAGAATTTTGATAAGACCTTTTTTTAGGTTTTCAGTCATACCTGAATTTCTTATCAACTGGTCATTCAGGTTTGATTTTTTAGAGTTAATAAATGTCTGAAAAACAGGAAACTAAATTATACATTACGGATGAAAAGTCTTTGGGACAAAGGGTATCCTGGAATCTTAAAAAGTTGTTACATACTTTTTTTGATATATTCTATGTTCAGTATAAAGCTTGTGATGTTCAGGTACGGCAATATTCAAAACAACGTCAAAAGATTTACCATACATTCAACATGATTTTATACAGTCTTCAACTTGTATCTCTGGTTTTTCCTCCAGTGACTCCTGAGTGGTCAAGGTTTAGTTTGTTTTCAGAAATAGTAAACACAGTGAGAGGCGATTACATTCTGGTCAGGCTAGGCCTAGGAATGCCTTGTTACTTTTTCGCAGTAGGCATAACAAGCACAATATTCATTTCTCTTCTGATTTTATTTCTAAAATCACTGAAAAAGTATCCATATGATATCCAAAACTACAAACTGACTCTAACAAATGGTTTAAGTTTCATAAAAAATTTCAGTTTTATCCCTTTTCTCTGTATTTTTTCAGCAGTTCAAAAATTCGAAATGCTGAAAAACGTTGACGAATACGGAACTGGGACTCAAATCGAACTTCCTGTGCCATACTTGGGACTTATCAGTCTTTTTTTCGCAGTGATTTTAGTGATGTTGGCCCTTGTTGAGAACACTTTTCAATATCAACAGTTTTTGAGTAGGAAGTCGTCTTCGATCTTTTCAAGGGCGCATAGCAAGATTGAGACATTGAAGATCTTTTTATCAACTACACTGATTTATTCTTACTTTTATGTGAAAAATGTGGAAAATTCTGTGCATTTAATCATTTCTTTGTCTATTGGGGCGGTGCAGTGGTATCTTTATACGTTTTATCAACCTTTTTATCATTTATTCACGAATTTTACTCATTCTGTTGCGTATTTGTTGCTGTTTTGGGCGAGTTTTGTGCAACTTTTCGCGATTTTAATACCGAATTCGACGATGGTTTTTTTGTTGATTTTGCTTGTGAGTCCGTGTCTGGTTCTAATTCAATGGAACTTACTAAAATCTCGAAAATCAAGCATTCAAAAGAAGTTCAGAGAAAACCTCCTCTCAATAGACAACATCTACCAATGCGAGTTACTAATCCGAAGCTACTCCGAAGACTTCCTAAAGCAAAAAAAGCAAGAAAATTCGAACATCTCCTCAGACCTAAAAAACGAAATCTTCCTAATTTTCAAATTCATGCGAAAAAGATTTAAATGGTCAAACCTTCAGGCAGTGTGGGAGTTCATTTTTTCCTACACGATCCTTCAAGACGAAGGCCTTGCAAGAATAAAGTTATCAGGTACCTCCTCAGTTTTCGATATCGAAGGCAGTTACTTATACTACAAGTACTGCAGGTTCATTGACGACTTTTCAATCGAGTACCTGGAAGAAGTCGACTTTGTGAAATTTCGAAAGCTTTACGAACAAGCTTTGAAGCAAGATAAAAAAACTTGCGTTTTTCAATTCGAGTTCTGGAAAGAACTCAGTTCTGAAAAGCCAAATGTTGAAAACTTGGAAAAACTTGCTTTTAAGGTTCAGGATAACTTGAAAAAATGTAGAAAATTACTTGAAAAAGTGACTTCGATATACCCGAATAATCAACTTGCTTTAAAGCTTCATGGAACTTTTTTACTTGAGGTGTTTAATGATACCAGCAAAGGAAATGAACTTCTGAGTAAAGCCGAACATGAAAAACAACAGATGGAAGTTAGAAGTCGATTAAATGAAAGGTTTAATTATTTCGATGATGTGAACGGAATACTTATTATTTCAGGGGAAAAGGAAATGATTGGAAATATTATGAGCATCAATCAACCTGCTTGTGATATTTTAAGAATTAATCAGAATTTCGCTGTTGGAACAAGTATTTCAAACTTCCTTCCTCCTCCTTTTAACAACAAAAGAATGCATAATGACTCAATGTTTAAATTTCTAGAAAATTCTCTTACGACTTCTGTTTGTTCTCATCCATTTTTGAATTATTTTATTGATAGTCTTGGGTATCTCGTCGAAGTTTACATGCAGATTAAATGTGTAGCTTTAAATGACAGTCTTTATTTCTTAGTAGGGATAAAAAAGAGGTCATCAGCGAGAGAAGTCGTTTTGTATGACGGCGAAACTATCTTAGCCAACACTCGAGGATTCGCGAAATTAATCGGTTTTTCAGAAACTGAAACAAGTTTAAAAGGTTTAAACCTTTCATCACTAATCCAAGATTTCAACAAATTCCGAAAAAATCGACAAATTTCTGAGATTTTTCAATACATGATCCCGAAAACTGTCAATTTTCTGACCTTTAAATTCACAGACATTCCAATAAAAAAATTTACATTTAACTACCTGCTAGTTTCAGATGATAATGAAGAAATCACTCAATGGAGCCTTCAACAAGCTCTGTCCTTTCACGATCTCGCATCTAAGAAGAAAACAGTTCAAGAGTCCCAAGACCAGCCAGTAAAAAAAGGGATTTTAAAATTAGAAAATGGGAAAAAATCCACAAATTTCAAGAATGTTTCAGTGAAATTCGACTTAAACCCTCAATTTTACTATCTCAGCGAAACTGACTTTAAACCTGGTCATGCCGCGACAAGTAAAACCAAAGATGCGGCGACTGTGAGTGTGAAGAAAAAAGTCATTGAAAAGGTAGAAGGGCCTGAAAAGTCTCAGGAAAGTTTCGAGCCTTCTGCGATTATGGACTTGAAGGACCTGCAAGAAGGGCTTTTTAAGAAAAACTCTGACAAAAGTGAAGATTTCAGTGATGATGAGGAAGATGTTGCGAAAGTTAAACGGTCTGGAGCGAGTGTTGCTAGTTCTGCTCAAAGTTCAAATGCAAGTTTTACTTCAAGTGCTGAGGCCCAGTCTTTGTTGACAGGGGTCACTTCTTCAATGAAAAGCTTTAAAATTGCGTTCTTTTTGACGGTAAGGAACAAGTAGATATTTATTGTGAATATCGCAGTGATCGCGATGATTATTTATTTGAAAATGATCTCGAATACTTATATTGAAACTATTATTGTTAAAGATTTATCTAATCGCAGGGTGCTCATGGTAAATATCACAACTTTTGTGAGAAATTTGGAACTGGCTAATTATGGACTTGAAGATTACAATGAAGAGGAAACAAGAGCTTTACTTACTGATGATGTTGCGAAATTTGAAGATATTATCAAGAAAATTGAATCAAAAATATCAGACTGGGATGAAAAAACCAAAAAATTTTATAATACAAAAAAGTTTAAAACTTGGGATAAAGTTGGAGGTGAAATCGTTTCGGAAGATAGGAATTTAATGAATGTTATGAAGACTTTCGTCCAAAGGGCTATGTTTTTAGGGTCAACTCCTTTGAAAAACTTTTCTTCAAGTAACCCTGACTTGTTTTACTTGTACAGAAATGGACTTAGTGAAAGTTTTTCTGCTGTTAATTCTTCAATTTCGATTTTCACGCAGGAGCAAGAAAAACTCACTGAGAATATTTTATTGATTGTACTGCTACTTGCCTTTGCTGCTATTATTTTAATGGTTATTTGCTTTCTAGCGGTTTTAATTCCTACTTTGATTTCTGTTGAAAACTCGAATAGGACTGTTTGGAGATTGTTTTATCTTTTGCCGCTTGATTTGATACAGGAAATGAGGTCTCGATGTGAAGAACGTCTTGAGATGACTCATGGAGTGGAGCCTGAAATACGAGAAGAAAGTTCAAAATTCAAAAGTATCTCAAACCGTAAATCCATCAAGTTAAAAAAGAAATGCTATTCAATCCTAATCCGAATTTCCTTCTACTACCTGATATCCATGGGTCTCTTCATTTTTTTCTACTACTTCGCCTACAAGAACTTCGGAGAAGTTCTAACCCTAAAGCCCAAACTCTTAAATCTAGCAGGACAAAGAACCTCAAACACAAACGCAGCATATTTTTGGCTTCAAGAATGCAAATACAAAAGCACAGATCAATCTTACAAGTACCTATCAAAAAACAACTCACTAAACCAAGACCCTGAGCAAGAATTATTAAACACATTATCCTTATTATTATCGCAAGAAGAAGACCTAGTCTACAAAGACTACAAGTCAAAAGGCCAGTCCTCTTCCCATTCAGACTACATCCTCAAAGAAGCCTGCTGGTCAGAAACCTGCAAACTTCTCTCAAAAGGTCTTCACTCAAGTGTACTAATCTTCATTTCAGACATATATTCCTTACTCCAAGAGATAAAATCCGGTTCTTCCCCATCACTCTCTAAAATCCTCTTAAAAAAAAACGAGCTTCAAAACGGCTGTCAATTTTTATTTGACCTTTACGACGATTTCATGACATCAACAATAAACTTCTACATCTCGACAGTGATAGTAGTGACTTCTTCATATTGCCTGATAGTGACTTTGCTTTACTTATTGATTTACATTCCGATAATAAATTCAGTTCGAGAAGAAATCACGAAAATTTGGGAACTTGGAAGACTTATCCCGATTGAGCATCGGAACAAAATAATGACTGCCTTCAAACAGGCCTCGGGTAAGATGAAGTTTTAATAGAGATAGTGTAATAATGGTCAAAAAAGAAACAGAGCTCGCTCCTGTGACCCGAGACTACACAATCCACCTTCACAAACGACTTCATCATGTCGGGTTGAAGAAAAGAGCTCCGCGGTCCATCAGGGTCATCAAGGACTTCGTCAGGCGAGTCATGAAGACTGATGATGTCCGCATCGACTATAACTTGAATAACTTCCTCTGGTCCAGGGGAATCAAACATGTTCCTTTCAGGGTCAGGGTCAGGCTTCAGAGGAAAAAGAACGAGGAGGAAAACGCCAAAGAAGAAATGTACACCATTGTCAGATATCTTCCTGTAGACTCTTTCAGTGGACTCAAACCAGAGAAAGTCAACTCGGAGTAATAGTTAGTTATGAATTATTCGGCCCAATCGTGACCGTGACGCTTTAAGCAGGTCTGGCAACCTTGACGTGATGGACTTTTTTTAGTTCCTGGAGAACGGCTACGCGACGAGTGACCATGATGTCGTGGACTACTCGGCGACTTAGACCCAAGAGTTCCTTTTCTATCTTTAATCTCTTTAAAATCCTTTTTAGGTGTCAACGTCTTCTGAGAACGACTCTCCAACAAAGGCGATTTCCGTCTTTTTGAATTACTAGGAGTGAGTCTCTCAGTCTGCAGAGGTGACCTCTGCTTTCTAGGAGTGACTTGATTATTCCTTTCACTCCTTCTGGCAGTATTTTCCCTTTCTAAAATTTTTCCCTGAATAAGTTCAAGTCGACTTTCAATCTCCCTTAATTTTTTCTCAGGAACAGCAGAAACCTTATCACATTCAATCCTTTGCTCTAAATTTTTAAGTTTATCTTTATATTCCTGCTTCATATTTCTAATTTTCGACTGAATATCATCATCAAGACTCTTAACAGTCCTCTGAGGTTTTTCATCTCTGTCCTTTTTCACAAAATCACTTTTTTCCCTTAGTTTAATCTCTTTAATTTCTCTTTCATTTCTCAAATCCTCATAAGCAATCTGCAATTGACTAATATTCCTCCTCAACTCTTCATTTTTCCTTTTTTCTCTAATAAGTTCATCTCGATCTTTACTAAAGCTGAGACTATTTTCATTACTTTTGATTCTTCTCCTGAGTTCATCGTTCTCATCAAGTAAAATATTGATTCTTGTATTCAAAGTTTCAACTTCCGAGTTCAGTTCAGGCAACTTCATCGATTTAACTCGGTACTCGTTATACTGAGTTTCCAAGTCAAGCAAACTAGAGACTCTAAGCCTTAATGACTCATTTTCCTTAGCCAACATCTTTTTCTCTTTCTTTTCCTTCTCAAACAAGACTAGCAGTTCCTGGTATTTCTGTTCCCAGGGCACATCTTGAGGAATCTCCTTTAAACTCAAACTGGGATAAGGAATGATGTCAGGTTTACGGAAATAATGAATCGATTTCAACATTTCTTCTAATGTTTTTTCTATTTTTGACTTGGACTTTGGAGAATTTGGAAGTTCTGAGACTTGTTGACGTATCACTTCTCGATGCTTTTCAAAAAGGGCAGAGGAGTCAGCTGTGCCTTGTGACAGGTATTGAGGGGAAAAGCTGTGATTTTTTAGTTCTGATAAGGAAAACTTAGACATTTTTATATTGAAGAGTTTGAAGAGCTTGCAGAATTTGAACCATTTTAGTGTTGTCGGAGTAGCTAAATGGTATTAAAAAGATTATAAATAATGAGAAGAAATAAATATAAGCTCACTGTGACCAGTCCGAAAAGTGTTGGAGAACTTGACATCTCTGATGATGTCGACGATTTTGAAAACTCGAATCAGCCCCTTTTTTCAGTCCTTCGTCCGAGTAAGTTCCCTTCAAAGGAAAGAATTCTTTATTTATGGAAAAGAGCGAGAATTTTATTAAGAGCTTTTGCGAGACTTGTGAAAGTGTGGAAGGATATCCAGTTATATGGAAGTCGAAGAAACCATTTGGAAAAATTCGTTGCTCGGAAAGAAAGTATTGATGTGCCTGAATCGGAAAAAGGAGACCCTTACTTGTTTTCGCCTAATACCTCCTGTTACCGGATTTGGTCTATTGTCTTGATTTGCATTCTGGTTTATACGGCAATGGCAGTTCCTTATAGACTAAGTTTTACTTATGATGGCGATCAGGACTGGATGATTATTGATACATTTATTGATGTACTTTTTTTCATTGATATTCTTATCACTTTCAACTGCTCTTATTATGATAAAGAAATGAAATTGATACAAAATAGAAAAATTGTTGTTTTGAACTACTTGAAGACTTGGTTTTTAATTGATGTGGTTTCTTGTGTTCCTTTTCAGTTTTTCTTTGATGATCAGAAACAGTTTAATAAACTTGCCCGGTTGTCACGGGTTCCTCGAATCACTAAAATTTTACGTTTATTTAAAATGTTAAAGTTTATAAAGAGCATAAATTCCGTAGAACTAATTCGAAGATTTGTTGAATTTTTAAATATCTCTGAAAGTGTAGTCCGAATGTTTAAGTTTCTTGGTGCAATCATAATGGTGGTTCATATAAACGCATGTTTCTGGCATCTTATCGCCAGAATGGAAGATTTAAACTATGAAAACTGGGTAAGAAGGTATCAGCTGAACGACACTGATAAAGATGAACTGTACTTGATTTCTGTTTATTTCGTGATGCAAACTATTGTCACCATCGGTTTTGGCGATGTGGTTCCGAAGACTTTACTTGAAAGGAGCTATACATTGTTTTTATTGATGATTGGAGTAGGGTTTTATTCGTATATTATTGGAAATTTGTCGAGTATTGTGCAGACTTTGGAATCTGATAGTTCTGCACTTAATCGAAAACTTAATGTTTTGAGGGAATTCTCGAAGGACCAGAATATTGATAGAAAGATCTTTGATAAGATCAGAAGGTATCTGGAAATCAATGGGACTACTGAAAAGTATGATAAAAATGCACTTATTAGAGAACTTCCTGGGTCTTTGAAAAAATTGGTTACTATTCATACACATAAGAAAATTGTGGAGAGGATTTATTTCTTTCAGGATAAGGATGAAATGTTTATTAGTAGATTTGTTGGTAAACTAGTAACAACCAACTACACAAACGGTAAAACCATCTTCTACAAAGGCGACTACGCCGACGAGGTCTTCTTCATCTCCAAAGGTCGAATAATCCTAAAAGGCAAATACGGTTCAATCGTCAAGAACTTCATGCAAGGTGCTTACTTCGGTGAGCTCGAAGTTCTAAACAAAGAAAACCCATCTCGTAAATACACAGCCCAAGTAGCATCTCCAAAGGCAACTCTTTCCACAATCTCCAAAAAAGACTTCAACCTGATCCTAAAAGAATTCCCAGAAGTCGAACGAGAAGTAAAAGCAACAGCGCGTATCAGAGAACAAAGAATCGAAGAAACCGACTGCGAAATCCTTCAAAGTTTTCTAACAAACCGAGGCGAGTTAAACAAGGCAAAAACCAGCCACGACGGAAGCGCGACTCCAAGCAAGGTGTTAAAAACCATCAGCAGAACAGGCTGGAAACTATTTTTAAAGAACAGTCTCTCAGTTGAAGTTTCTAGAAACGTGCCTTGGAAGCCAGACCATTCAGTTTGGGAAGACTACGAAAAATTCCGTGATAAAAAAGGAGGGTTAAAGCATTTCATTGCTAGAAATTCACTTACTGAACTTTTTGATAGGGCAAAGTTCAATATGAAGCCCTCTGCACTTAGTGTGCCTCCTGGACTTAATAAAGAAATATTCGCAAAATCATTTCTAAGGCCAAGAGTCAGTTATAAGGTCAGGGGGGAGTACCCCAAAGACCCTTTAGAACCTGGAAATTTCACTCCTGACCTGTCATTGGATGACAGTCGAGAAAGGACTCAGAAAACTGTTGCTGAAGTTTTGCAGGATTTGTTTGAGTGCCAACAACTTGCTGAGGAAAAGTTCAGTCAAGTTGCTGATTTACTTCAGATGATACACAAGGATGAACTTGCAATTAAAGATAAATTAGAGAATTTTTTTGTATCTAAATGAATGTTGCAGATAAGGTAAGTTAATTATTGTTATATTGAACAGGACTAGGGACTCGATGAGCCTGATGTCATGAAGATGTCGAACATCAACTTTAAAAAACGGGAACGGTAGGCTTCTGGAGGAATGCATGAGTAGTTAAATGGCTGGTCTTTTTTTAACTTGTTGATTTGGGTTTCGAGTTTTTTCTTGCAGGAGTAGTTTTGAAGGTAGTCGATTATACCTACACAGCAGATGTAGTTACCCATTCGGTAAGTGTTGCAGGAATTTACTATGCTGCCTTTTGGGTTTTTTATCTCTTCGATGAGGAGAAGGAGGGAATAATCCATAATATCATATTTTTCCAGCAGTAATGTATCCTTTTCAAGTGCTTCAAAAATAGCTTTCCCATCCTTAAACGAGAACTCATTTCGATAGCAACTCAGAAAATCCTTATCCTTATAAACCTGATGATTAGGAATCAAATCAAAAGACTGAAAATTAACAGAACTGGACTGTCTCATATGAGTACTTCCCTTCAAGTCAAAAATAAGAGGACTTCTGAAATGTCTTCCAAGATTTTCAATAACCATCAACAATCGAGGACTAGATCCTTCAACCGTAACCCGAAAAATTCCAAAAATTCTTGCAATAAGCGATTTTCCATTCAAAGTAACCAAATCACAGTACTCTCTAATCATCGTTCCCAGAACTTTCATCTCATCCGGCTTGATCGACTTGATGATAAACTGTTTATTTTTCGTGAAATAAAAAAAAGCTCCACTTTTTCCACTGACACTTTTGCATCGACTTGGCAAGTCTTGCAAGTTTTCCTTTTTACTGAGTGATCTAATTAAAAATACTCGCTTAGGTCAGAGTAGTTGATTGAAGATACTTGCATGATTTTTCTGATGAGGTTCGCGAAAAAATGCTCGATTTCAACGACTTTGCCTCCTGTTATGTGGAATTTTAAAGAGATTTCAGTGCGGTGACTAAGTTTTTGTTACTCTCGATCGGAATTCATGCAGTATTTGAAGTACTTTGAAAGTCCTTCGAGGATGTTTACTGTGGCCTGATTGAAAGTTACTTGGAATGTTAGGATATCGAAAGTTTGAGATATTAAAGAGGATCTGCTTGTATCTGGGTTTATCAAACCGCTTTTATCACTTAAAAAGGATGGGTTTTCCGATTTGGTTGGAAATTCGCTTTTCTTTTTACGGTAAAAACTTCGGTAGATCTTTAAAAAGAGACCTTTTTGCGTCATACGAGCACAGAATAAATAGAATCCAGCAGGAGCGCCAAGGATAGTCACAATTAAATCAAACTGATCAGAGTCAATATAGATATTATGATAACTAAGTCCATGGTCAAGAGCAGTGGTTCCCCAGCAAAGAGTAAAAACAAGCACAACCAAATTATGATGTTTAAAAATCATAGCTTCTCTATTTTTCCTAGCAAGCCAAATAGTATACCCTCCAATTCCTACACAGATCGGCACATGAAAAACGACAGGAAAGAAAACAATCATTTCATAAGGACTTCTTTTCTGGACAAAGCAAGTACCCACGACAGACTTTCCATCATTATCAGGGACAGCGACCAAAACACAAAACAATGTCAAGCTGACCAAATGAGCGACCATATGATACATCTGTAATCTTCTTGAATAGTTACAGTTCAAAGGGTTTTTGATTTTAACCAAGATCTCCAGCGAAAGATATAAAATATAGTTCCAACTCAAATAGTAAAAATAAACAAACATCGCTCCAATAGACTGGCAATAATCCGAAACCAATTCATTCACCGAGTCGATCGCAGTGAACCAATGCGAATCAAGCATGATCTGAGAAAAGCACTGCCAGATAATCAAAATTTCAGGGTGTTTTTGCATCACTTTCACCCGAAAGTACCCATAAATCAGGATTATCTGCGCTAGAATAGAAATTGAAGACCCGATCGTATAGAATAAAAGATTGAATTCCATAATTTATTGAATTTCATGGATCCTGAAAATTTTCAAGAGCAGGTCAAAGAAACTCGAAGGATTTTTGAAAAGATTTCTAGAGACTTGGAGACTGATGAAGGGGAAAAGAAGGAGATTGAAGCGAGAATAAAAGAAATAAATACTCGTAAGGGTGTTATTGAAGAAGAGGTTAAAGCTTTAACTCATAAAAAAGACCTGTTAGCGGTTTTGTTAGATGAAATCGACATCGGGTATGATAAAATCCTGGCGAGTTCTCAATGCTTGTCGATTTTAGCAAGTCGGAAACTCAGGAAATTGAAAAGAAAATATTTGAAATTTTTAAAATAGTGGAAATAATAACTCAATATGCATGGCTTTAAGCATATGCGACATCAGTGCTGGATTGTGTCGTGGACACCCTTTGGTACCCTCGATGATGCCAGCTCACATAAAATTAATGAATTTAAATTACGAATCTATTCTAAGCGACTTGAAAAACGCTAAAAAAACCATCGCGTCTCTAAGGCAGGAACGCGATGATCTCAAAGAAATTTCACTTAAACTTGAAGAAAAATACAAAAAAATATCAAAACAACTTGAAAAAACTCTTGTTGAAAACTCGAAGTTAAAGCAAATCTTGAAAAACTTCGAATTCGAACCTTCAAAAATTGAGATCTTCTCGATTCTTGAAAAAATCTCAGAAGAAATAGAAAAGTTTCACAAAAATAAACAGAAAAAGACACAATTTTCACTGGAAAAGGTGAAAAAAGGACTGGAAAATGAAAGGTTTTGGCTTTCGATGAGTCTTTTTGGACAGGAATTCTTGAATTTTGTTCAAGACTTGAATGGTTTGGAGGACTTGAAAAACTTTTCTTTTAATCAGAACTTGAGTAAAGATTTTACTTCGCATCAGAAACAAGTCGCTTCTTTTGGGTCTTTTGATTTGGATGAGGATTATGATGGGCTGGTCAATGAAAGCTGTTTGATGATTGATGCTTTGGAGAGGCAAAATGTGAAGATATCGAATTTAACGAAAAATATTTCAAGGATTTCTGATGAGAGAATCAGTCATCGGGTTTCAAGGTCAATGGCTAATTTAAGGGTACCTGAGTTTAAATGATTGATGAAGGAATTAGTTTTAATTAAAGTGGGAATAAAGAGGAAATGTTAGGAAAGTCTTTTGAAGTATCTTCTTTCATTATTAATTAAGTTTGGGGAAAATAAATACTTTTCATTTTTCGGATTTTTTCATTTTTCTTTCTCTAAGAATGAAAGTTTTAAAAATGAGTTCTTGGGTATTTCCTAATACAACTTAATGCCCTTAAAATAGTTAAATGACTAGAAATAAAGGCAAAAATTAGGTTTATAATATTACCTGTTTCTATATCAAAATGAAATAAATTTTAATCGGATTATTAATTTTCTAAACCAAATTTTTCCTACCGCTTCTACATATTCGAAATTTAAAACTCTTTTGTTTGTATATGTAATTTAAATGATTCCATACTTAAATTATTAACTAATTATTCAATAAGATTAGTGAATTCAGCCTTTAAAATGAAAATTTCAATTCAACTTTTGGGTAAAATAAATACTTGTTCAAATAGTAATCTTTATTATATCTAAGATTTTTTCAATTCATTTTCAATTTTACTTCATAGCCATGACTGAAACTTGAAGTAAATGATCAAATATGATTGATTCTAAACTCTTCGAATCCAAATCCATCCAAAATCTATTAAAAATGTAAATGAATCTTCTTTAAACTTTTCAACAGAAACCATTTATTGTTTTATTTTGAATTTTAAATTGTGACTCAAAATAAAGTCATAATCTTTATTCCAATTATGTTAGTATCTGCAAAATGGAAGTAAAGAATTGGTTAAGTTTTCAGTCATTTTTCTTGAAAGATTTAGAAGTTAAATGCTTACTCCAATCTGGGTCTAAGTTATAATTTTCATGTTTATTTGTTGAATAAAAAAAAATTGATACCAGTTATCAGCAATATTCTTTATGAGAAACCTATAAATATAATCAGCTATCTTTGTAAGATATCAATCATTAATAAAACTGAAGAAGAAAGTCGTATGTAAATTTAAAAATGATAAGGTTTAAATTCGATAAAATTGCTTAGAAGCAAGTTTTTATTGATGATACTCTATTATATATAAAGTTTGTTTAGAGGAGTACTTGCTTAAACTCATGATTAATGTGGATTTAAAATTTTATTTTACTGAATTTCTTTCAATAATTTAACTATTAGCAGAGGAGTATATATTATATTTTCAAATTTGAGTGACAAATGCAAACTCGATACATCAGGTTATAATTTTTTTTAAGTATATTTATATTCATTGTTCTTTAAGTAATAATTTCTAATCAAATAAATTTTTTGTTAATTGATTAGATCTCTGAGGTTAATTGACCACTGTAATAATATATCTGGTCCTGGAAAGGATTTCGCAAATCGTTAAAATTATTAATACTCATAATTAAAACCATAAATAACTTATTTAAAGTTTAAATTTTAGACTAAAACAAATAATTCCACAACAATTTATTTTCAGAGTTGGTTGAATACTTGATTTAAAAAAAAAACATTTGGAACTAAGAAAATCAAGATTTATCGAATAATAGCTCATTTATTTTTCTTCTTATCAATTATTCTAACATAATTATCTCTAAGAGAAAAATTTCATGATTAAATTATTAATTCTCTATATATTCAAATAACGACTTTAACTTACCTATGATAAGATTGTATTAATTCCTTATAATAATTATTTCTTTATTGCTCTCATATTCTTCGACTTTCAGCACACCTCAATATAATGGACCATTCAATCCTTTTTTATTATAAATTTCTGCTGAATATGTTTGTAGTAAAGGAAAACTTTGACTATTAGTAAAATACACTTTCAGAGTACTTAAATTTCATTCTACTTTTAAGTTACTGAACTGAAAAGGATAAACAGATAAAATGTTTTCTGCAGCAAATATCCGGTGAATTGTGAGATATAAAATTGTAAATAAACCAAATATTCTCAAATATTTCAATATGATTCTGATATCAATGACTGAGGGAGGGTGAGGCACCTAAAGCTCCAACAGATAATCCTGGTTTTAAATATATTTTAGACTATACACTCACTACTTACCATAAATAATTTACTTTCCATCAGTTTTTTAATTTTCCAACAACAATACCTAATAATTAATTCTATTCCTAAAAAAAACCCCAAAACCAAACAAATCTCTTTCCTAATCTAAAAAAATTATTCAAATCTCTCCCAAACACTTTCAATATGCAAAAAGATGAAACAGAGCAGTTGACAAGTTCCTTAAACAACCGAGCAATGCTATTTCTAGAACTCAACAATTTCAACACAGCTCTTTCCCTGCTCCACCAAGCGAACTACATCTTAAAAAACAAGAAGCAAACAGAGCAAATCGCTCAATTGAAATGCACAACACTAAACAACCTAGGCTGCGTATACAAGCGTTTAGAAAAGCCCAAAAAAGCATTATTTTTCTTAAACGAGGCCCTTTCATTAGCATCTCGTTTTTCTCCATCAATAGACGCATCCAGTGTTCATTTAAACATTTCCTCAATAAAGTCATCCCAAAGTGCTCACGAAGAAGCTTTATTCCACGCTTTATGCAGTTTAAAACAATGTAGTTCAAACTTTTCAGATTCAAAAATATCTGCACTTCTGTCAAGTTATTATCAATCCGGCTGCGAGTACCAATTTCTTCACAAAGGAAAAGAAGCCAAAAGGTACTTTCAGCAAGGTTTTGACCTTGCTCATAAACATCTGGGAAAATCTCATCAAGTCACTTTAAAGTTCTTCAAATCGCTTCATGATAAAAGCTTAAGAGACACCCCTGCAATAAAAAAAGTCGTCTTAAAGCCTATTATTGAAAGGGTCGCTAAAGTGGCTAAAGTGGAAAAACTTGAAAAGCCTTTTAAAGGAAGGACTCAGGTTAGGTCCACTGAGCCGAGAAATCAGTTTAAGATCAGCCATAGCTCAACAAATCAAAGTCCTTCAGTCAGGAAAATTAATAAATCAGGGACTAGCAGCTCTGAAAGGCTTTTTAATGACAGGGTTCATAATCAAATCACTTTCATTGGCAACGCGCTTGGAACTATGCAGAAAAAAATAGAAAAATATTCAGATAAATTTAAAATTGAAGAAGAAAATCGTTTTCATACTTCTAGCTCAAGATCTACAAGAAAAAATTTCATGAGTCGACTTAGAGCTGCTCTTATTGTTCAAAAAACTCTTAAAATGTGGAAAGATAGGAAAAAATTTCTGGAATTTAAGAAAAATATTGTTTTTATTCAGAGAAAATATAGGAACTGGAAAAGAAACCAAAAAATTCTAAAAAAAAAAGGAAATCGTGAAGTTTGCAACTTTTCTCAGCAGTTTTACTTCAGAAATCCGAGATTTTCAATGAAAAGCTGCGAATGTCAGACGGAATTTCAAAGTTTAACTCAAACATCTGAATTTTTTTATCCTCAGGTGAAAAAACTTAACTTTTTCAGAAGTTTGATTTTTTTGCAAAGAGAAGTGAAAAAATTTCTGATAAGGAAAAAAAGAAATCGCGCTGCTTTAGTTATTCAAAAATATTGCAGAAGGTATTTGGTAAGGAAAAAGTTTTTTGGGATTGTTAAGGTTTTAAAACCTTTTTTAAGGAAAAAGAGGAAAGCTTTGACGATGATGGAAAAACCGGGACATGGTGAGATTACTTTTAAATCGACTAAGAGATGGAGTCGAGTTAGAAATATCGAATGATAGTGTAAGATAGAGTTTTCATTATTTTTCATTTGTAGATTCTTCTTTATTTTGTAGAATTTTTATTGAATATTGGTTTTAAGAATCTGAATAATTGGAATTTTTGAATGCTTTATGTGTCAGTAATGGTGAGTTTTTTAAACAAGGTTTTATTTGTGATCAAATTATAAATAATTCACTAATATCAAGGATTTTTAGAATAATTATTTTTTCATGAGCATGGATCATATTTAAATATATTCAACTTGAAGGATTTTCAGATCACTTTAAATATTAAAAGATACTTGAAGAAATTCTCATATATAATTGAGTTTATAAAGTTTTTTATTATCAATTCTAAGCTTTTAATGATTGATTATAACATTTTAAATAAAAAAATATGTTAATTTCGTATTTTAACTAAAAATTATTTTAGATGTGATATATCAAAGCAACTATTCTCATTCTCTAATCTACGACCAGTTAACTTGAAATCATTATAAATTTCCTTAATTCAACAAAATTTAAATACCCTATTTCAACCAAAACCCAATTTTCTATAAATCAAAAAAGACTAAAAATCCATTCAACCATTAATCCCTCTCTTAAACCAACCTCGATCCTTACCCACTTCGTTAATCTCTATAAATGGAATCACTTTTCCATTCATTAGACTGTAGGAGCAATCCTACCCCGGGGTTTTGGCAGATAATCACTGACGACAACCAAGAAGAAGTCTTCTCAAACGTAATCTGCTCAGGAACCCTTCAAATGACTCTGCCTTTAAAAGGCCTAAAAATGAAAAAGTTTGTTTTGACGAAGTCACACATCTACTGCTTATCAAGATGGGGACAACCCAAGATCAAGTCCAACATCAACTGGAAAATACTTGAGCCTTTTGAGGAAATTCACTCAGGCATCTCTAGATATGGTTTCCGCCTTCAAGGAAATGATTTTGAAGACTTTTACACGAATTCCATCTGGGAGCTCAACAAATGGCTTTCAAAACTTTACCAGGTTTGTATTTTAAACAGCTTTGAAGAAGACTTTATTGTTATTAAAGAATTAAGCAAAGGTGCTAGTTGTATTGTTAAGCTTTGCCAGTCTTCTGAAGGGTATGAGGAGTTCGCTGTAAAAACTGTAAATAAAGAACTGTTTTTAGTCAAACCTGCAACCTTTGAAAATATTGTTAGTGAAGTTTCGGTTTTAAGGAATATTGACCACCCAAATGTTGTTAAGATTTTTAGGGTTTATGAGAGTGAAGATGCAATCCATATTGTGCTTGAATACCTTGCAGGAGGAGATGCTCAGAAAAGATTTTCGAAAATGAAGAAATTAGATGAAAAAACCGCTTTAAAGTTTGTTTTTAAGGTTTTAGCTACACTTGATTTTTTGCATAGCAAGAGTGTTGTACATAGAGACATAAAACTCGAAAACATAGCCTTCACAGACGAAACCTTCGAAAACTTCAAAATAATAGACTTCGGACTATCCTCGAAATCAACAGAATCAATGAATGAAAAATGTGGAACAGTAGGTTACATCGCTCCAGAGATCCTAAAAGGTTCCCTCTATAACGAAAAGATCGACATTTTCAGTACAGGGGTGATGTTGTACATACTATTAACTGGAAAATCCCTGTTTACTGGAAAAACTTTAAATGAAATTTTAATGAAAAACAAAGCCTTCCAAGAGATAAGCACTTCAACTCTAAAAACAATAAAATTTTCAACCCGAAAACTTCTGATTTCAATGCTAAGACCAGACCCCCTTCTAAGAGTTTCCATTCAAGAGGCGATGTCAAGTCCCTGCTTCCGAGAAGTCCTCGGCGCAGACTATCTGTACATATCAAACGAAACAAACGACTCTTCTTTTTACGAAAAAGGAAACACGACAGATACTGTAAATAAATCTCCATTGTCGAGATACAACATTAAGAACAACAACTATGTTCACCCCTTGTAATTATAATACATACTGTAAATACATGGAACATCTTCTCATTTGTCGACTCTCTGTACTCAAATTTGAAATCAACCCTTCTGAACGAATCATGAAAATTAAAGTAAAAGTCTTCGCTGGAAGCAATTTGATCATCAAAAGTTTTCCATTCGCTGAGGTCTTTTTCTTTGTTTTTCCTTGGAATTCTTTAGAACTTGCCTTTTTCCTTGAACAAGAATGTCTTTCCAGGTATTCATTTCAAAAAGTTCCGGAAAATGATGAAGAAATTCTAGAAACTTTAAATATTTCGGGAATTGACTTGCAAGGAAAAATTGAAATAAAAGTGAAATTTTCAGTTTTGCCTGATTTTAAGGTTAAAAAAGGAATTGAACCGAAAAATCTTCAAGTTTTTAAAGAAACTTTGAATGATGTTGAAGAACTGTTGAGAGAAATGCAGATTACTAAGGATTTTGACGGAATTGATCAAGAAAATGTTGTGAAAGGACTCGATTTCGACTTACTTGACTCAAAAACTGAGAATGACTGGGAATTCTGCAGAACCCTCCTCCTCGGACTAAATGAAAAGTTAAAAGTTCTAAGCGGTTTAGACTTTTTAGTAAAAGTTTCAGAAGACCTTCAAGAAAAAACTTTAAAATCTCAAGAAACTCTTCATAAAGCCTTTCAAGAGAAAACATCTGAGTTAAAAACCCTTCAAAGCCAGCAAGTTGCTTTGATAAGTCAAGTCCACCAAGACCTAACCTCGAACCAAGCAGCTTTAAACCATTCCCATGAAGAAAACCGAAAACTTCAAACCAACATCACCGACCTGAAAGGCACTGTCGAAGTCCTTCAAAGCGAAAAGTCAACTCTTCAAGTGCAGTTAAAAAATTTCGACGACCAAGAGCGAATGATCCGTTCTTTACAAGAAGAAATAACTCGACTTGCCTCAGAACGCGAGTTGCTGAAGTCAGACTTCTCAAAAGCGATTTCAGACTTCCAGGCACTGACAGATTTAAAAGATTCAGAGTTTTCTTCAATTAGTTCTGAAAACTTGCAACTCAAAGAGCAGGTCAAAGCTCGTCAAAGCGAAATTTTTTCATTGCAAAGCCTTGTCGCGAATTTAGAGGCCACTGTTCTTTCACTTAACAACGAAATAAAAGCACTGACCTGCCAAGTCCTTTGCCTGAATGACCAGGAGTCCAAAGCGACATCCATGGAAACCCTGAGTAAAAAACATCAGTCCGAATGCATGAAACAATCAGAAAATCAGCAAAAAACTACTTTTAAGTTCAGTGAAGTCGTAAAAACATTGAACCAGGAAAAGATAAAATTTTTGAAAAATATTTCAGAACTTCAAATCAATTTCAACAGACAAGAAGAAAAACTGAAGGAATCCGAAGAAAAACTTCTAACAAAATCCTCGAAACTCTTAGAATTCAAATCAAAAAACACGAATTTACAAGAAATCCTGAATCAAAGTATCGACAGTCAACATATCTCAAAATCACTTCTTCGGCTTTACAGTGATTATTCCAAGTCAAAATCTCAATTTTCAGCAGATTCTGATTTTTTCTGGAAAGTTTTGATAAACAACGCGAAAGAAGTTCTTACTTTAAGCAGGTACTTGGAGCAAGTCCGTGACTTGCTCGTTGCAAAAGATGAAGAAAAGGTAATATTAAGAGATATCATCACAGAGCTTCAAAGACGAATTCCGTATTTTCCGGTGAAAGATGATGAAATTGACCAGGCAATGGCGGAATACATTAACTCTTTACAGGAACCTCTTGATATTCCTTTTGTTAGAGAAGATGAAGGGATTTACTTGTTTGGCACTAAAAAAGTGTTTGTAAAGCTTGACAATGGAAGACTTTCAAGTAAGTCTTAAATAGTCAGAATAGGAGGAGGCGCATTGTTACTTGATGAATACATCGAAACTTACACCCTCAATGAACTTAATAAACTTGAAGACCGAAGAAGGCGAAAAAGCTCTGGAAAAAGAGGACTTATGGGAAAAGTCCTGGAAAAAATCAGTAAAATTTAAAAAGCTGGAGAAAAAATCAAAAATTCAGAGTTTTCTGCACAAAAAGCTGCGAAAATCATCACAGAACTCACTGGGAAGAATAGAAGTTTAACTATGAAAAGAAGCTTGAGTCGTGCAGGAGATTTAAGCATGTCTCCTGGAAAAAGAATAAGTCGAATGGCGACAGGAGCTGATAGGACTTGATTATTTTACATTATTAGTGTGCTTGGAACTGATGAAGAGAAGTGCTTGTTTTTCCATTGAGCGCTTCATGGTTTCTATTTGTTTCACAGCTTTTTTCATCTTAGCCAATGCGGTGAGACAAGCATTTTTCCTGCTGATGATGCTAAGCTGTTCTTTTTTGAGACTTCTAAACATGACTTCCCAGATCAAGTCCTCAATGATTCCTTTCGATAGGCTTTCAGCGATCATTCTATTACAAGCTGAGGTATAAATTTCAGCTTCTCTTTCTTTTTTCTTGACTTCCTTTTCAATTTTCCTAGTTTTTTTTTCCAGTTCTTTAAAAGCTGCTTCTTTTTCATTCAGAATTTTTTCTTTTTCAGCGATTCTCTGATGTCTCTGAAATTTCTCATGTTTTTCCTGTCTTTCTTCAATTTGATTCGAGAAGTCTTCAGGTGTTTCTGTGATTTTCCTTGTAAGACTGAAAGAAGACTTACAAGATCTTGAATTTTTCGAGTTACTTCCTCTGCTCACCGTTCTTCCTGCAGTACTTTCCAAACTTTTCAGGTCTTTTTGAGGTTTTCGTGATAATCCTTTGAAAGTTTTCAAATCAATGATTCTAAGACTTCTCTTCAAGTTATTTTCAATGAGAACCTGAGATTTGGTCTTGCCGTTCATAATAATCAATATGAACTCAAAAGCCTTGTCACAGGTTTTAGCCCATCAAGAAATCAAAGACTTCCTCTCATTTTACCAGTCAAACGAAAGAAGCGAGGTGTTAAAGCTCTCGATTTTACACACGATTTACTCTCTAAGAAGCAATTACAGCAACTTCCCCGCATTGCCGGACTTTCGCGAAATCATGTCAAATGCGGGCAAATTGAAGTCCTTAGAATCGACAGTAGCGATGATGAAACAAAAGCTAGAAATGATTAAACAAGAAATCCTTCACCTCGAGAACAGTCTTTCAAAGCCAGCAGAGATGAAAACCAAGGAAAGTGCCTCTCCGAAAGAAGTGATTTCAGTCTTAAAGCCTACAAGTTTCCAGGGCAAACGGTCACTGTCAGCCCCTCACATAAGTAAAGCCCCGAGTCAATGGCGACAAGGGGATCCTTCAGTTTTCCGAAACTTTCACGCGGAAAACAAACCGAACAGTCGAAATTTTTTGTTTCGTGACTCGTCGCCTCCTTGCTTGCGAGGACATCACTATAAAGAATACCTGACAACCTGTCAAGGCCCGGCTTCTGACTCGACGAACACGATTTACCCTGACTGGTGGCTTGCGCTTACTGAACTTGATGTAAAACCGCAGAAGATCAGTCAAAAAATCACTCAGTCTAAAATTAAAATTCCTTCAAAAACTGAAAGAAAAGTCTGGCTTGATGCACCTGCTTGCCCGGAAGAAGAAGAAGTGGAAGAACCGAGAATGATTATTCCTAGACAAAGGCCACAACCTGTTTTGAAGGGAAATACGAAAACTTGTGAAAAATCAGCTGGAGCTGATTTACCTAGTGTTGAAAGCTCAGGGAATGAGGCACGAGTTCATTTTAATGATAAGAAATATGCCAATTGGGTTGGAGATTTCTCGAAAGTGGTTAAAGGAAGTACTGGGAAGATTTCTAATCCGGGAAGTAAGGAGATTTCGTATACTGAGTCTAGTAGGAAGGATCATTCTTCTGGGTATACTAGCAGCTCGATGACCAACTACGTGCCCAGCAATGAAATGAGACAGTTTTACCAGGGAGAATTCAACAGATTCCTCGAGTCCAAGAACGGTGAAAGCCTAGCCAGCGGCAAAGGCAGGAGTTACAACCAATACAGTCACAGCTCAGAAGACCAGAAGTCTAGTTGTTATTAGTTCAAATTAATGAAGTAATAAATGAAAGATGAACGACAAGTCGACAGTTTTGGTTTCTTAACAAATACCAAAGAAAAGACCAAAGACTTACTATTAAGCAACGCGCGGCGTGAAAAGTGGGAAAAAATGATTGGCCAATGGGAAAGATACTCAACAACAAAGAGTTCCAAGTTAAAATCAAGGATCCGCAAGGGCATCCCCAGCAGTTGCCGAGGGCGAGTCTGGTGCTTACTAGCCGACATCGACTCACTCAAGCTGAACTACCCTCAAGACCATTACCTCTCTCTTCAATCTCTCGAACTACAAAAAAGCGTAGAGACCGAAATCACAGTAGACCTTGACAGAACCTTTCCCAACAACATAAAATTTCGATCAGCTTCAGGCCGAGCCTCTCTCTTCAAAGTTCTTCGTTCTTTCGCAATCATGGACCCTGAAGTAAGCTACACTCAAGGAATGAGCTTCATCGTTGCTGCCTTTCTTCTCTTTGTCTCTGAAGAAGAAGCCTTTTGGCTACTTGTCGCACTGATTTTTCAACATGACTTCAGAGGATTCTTCATTCAAGGTATGCCGAAAGTTTATAGCTTTTTTTATGTCGGAAATGGACTTTTACGTCATCATGAGTCGAAAATTTTTCAAAAGTTTCGAAGTGAAAACCTGTCGATTTCCATGTATGCCACTCAGTGGTTCATGACGGGATTCCTCAGTTGTCTTCCTATTGAATCAGCTCTTAGGATCTGGGATTGTTTCTGGTCTGAAGGTGTTAAAATCATATTCAGAGTGTTTCTTGCGCTTTTTAAAATTAACAAGAATGCCTTTTTGAAAGCAGGTTTTGAAAAAATCATGGAAGTTTTTAGAGGGATTGGAAAAGTTGAGTGTGATAAGTTGATGAAGACTTGCTTTAGGATTTCTTTGAAGTCGAAAATGGTTAATAGGCTTGAGAGAGATTACTTTGAGGCACCGAAGCAGAAGTATATTGACTGGGTGGTGGTGAAAAGATGAGTTTAATAGTTTTCCATATCTATGTTTAGAAAGGTTTTCGGCTATTTCAGGGCGATTCGGCCGAAAAGTAAACCGCCTGGGTACTATGACTACCTTCAAGTCGACTACGACAACCCAAACCGTCCAGTAGACGACTTTTACATGGTGAGGCGAGACCAGGCCGTGGCGAGCAGCTTCGAAGTAGGCATCATCCTCTACTCACTAATAGCTCTGACAGTCTTCATGATAACCCGAATTCGATACGACAGAGACTGGGACCGATTTTACCATGTGAACTACCCTGGATTAATGGAGCACTTCGACAAGCTTTTCGATCACTACTCAACCAAAACCGAAGAAACTCTAGACAACCTGCCTTCAAGTCTCGAAGAAGTTTACGAAGAACTTCTAAAGCCATTTAAAAGTAACTTACAGTCACAGGTCCAAGTAGTTCACGACCCGAATCTTCAAATGTCTCTAGCAGTGACCTTGACGAAGACGATGGGGATTCAAGAAGACCCTTCAAAAAGCATTAAGAGGAAGTTAGCAGAAAGTGACTTGGATTAATAGATATTTAAATCTTGCAAATGGAAAAGTCTCATCAACGAGAAGCTTCTTATTCAGCTGTACCGGTCGGGACTTATAAATATGACGAGGCTGGGAACATAGTGAACAGCAACATCACCTTTTACGGAATGCCTGCGAGTCCGATGAAGTATCGTGATTTGAAGTCGAGAAGGTCAGAAGTCCCTCGAACTTGCAGGTCTCCTTCGCTTCCTAGGTCCAATCCAGACCTGTCTTTTAAGTCGAAACTTTCAGTCAATATTTACACTCGAGAAGTTTACGTCGTTCAAGACGGGTCTTGTGTGTCAAAAGACTCAATTCCAGGATTTTATCACAAGTTTAGCCTTATTAAGAACTTTGACCGCGCCAGTCATTCTGAAGAAATGAAGGCTTTTTATACTCACTGTAAAAAAATGCTTAAATCGCAGAAGGAATTCAAGTTTCTTTTTAACTCCAATGGAAAAGTACTGAGATGTCTACATGAGTTACCTCATGATGAAAAAATTGTCCTTGTTAGTTGTTGTCAACAGTTTTCAGGACTTTCTTCTACAAATAACTTTAAAGAAAAGAATTCTGAAATTTCAGAAGATCAACAAGGACAAAACAAGGCTCAGGTCATGGAAAATCTTCAAAATCGTTTTAAAATCACCAGAGGCAAGTCGCGATATTCAAGTTTTCACGAAAAAGTCGTTCCAGGAAAGATTCAAAATCTTGTAAAAGAAAAACTCGATTTCAACTCACTGAAGATAAAACTTGGAAACGATTCTTATAAAATCGACAAAATATTCCCAACACTATGCAGTCAAGGTCTTAAAAGAATCAAGGAAAAATACTCTTTCAGTGAAGGAGAACTTCACAATTTATACGGCAAGTTCAAGTTATTAGTACTTCTTTCTTGTGGAATGGAAAAAAACCACAAAATTTCTTCAGGTATCAGTAAAAGGACTTTTGTGGATTACTACTCGAAATCTCCTGAACTTTCAAATATCCTTACAAAGATTTTCGAGAAATTCGACACTGACGGTGGAGGGACTGTGAGTTGGGAAGAGTATTTAGACGCCATGCACGTCATTTGGCATGGAACGATTGAAGACCAGCTGGACTTTTTCTTCAGTGTTTATGATGACGACGGCAACGGGTGCTTGTCTTTCAAGGAAATTCAAGAACTTTGCCGCCTTCAGCTGCAAATGGACAAAGCGGATGGATTGTTAGATGAACTTTCTTATAGCTTCGCTTCTTTGATCTTCGACTTGACTGAAACCAGCTACACTGAAGACGTCCCTTCATATAAAATCAAAGAAATCATCAGAAAACAACAGGATAAGTCCTTGATTGAAATGTTCTGCTCGTTTAATTGTTTAAAGTAAAAATGAAAAGATTTTTTAGAATTTTTTTTCTTTGGGTGTTGTTTTATTTTCTGCAGGTTTTGAATTTTATTTTTTCTGAATGGGCACGACTTGGACTCAACCTATTCAGAGTTTCTTTCAAAGTACTTCAACTCGAGTTTTTCAATGGAAAAAAAATTAATCTTTGGCAGGCTTTAGATGAGATGACTGCTGATGACGAATACGACCAGAAATGGGTTGAAAAATTTAAAAATCATTTAGAAGCTGGAATCGGTCTTATTATTCTTGAACTGGTTTCCTTGTTATTTCTGGTACTTTGGGAAAAAATGAAGTATTATAAAAACTTGGAAGACTGGAAATCCAAGGAAAAAATTTTAGTTTTTTTTTCTGTTTTTTTTAAAGTTCTTAGTGTTGGGTTCTGGTGGGGAAAAACCCGAAGTGCTTTAAACACCTGCGATTTTTTAGTGATTGGAGAAAAACTACAAAGTCCTTGCGTATCTTTCGGCTTCGGACTTCAACTATGTTTATCCCTTATTTTCATCATCAACATCTTAATATCCATTTCCCTTTAATAATAATGTTCAGCCAAGCAAACTACTCAAACTCTCAAAGTTCTCCAAATTCCTCTAAAAACTCTCCAAGAAGAAGCAGAAGTCCCAGCAGGTCCAAAAAATCTTTAAAAAAACATCGAGAAGACCTATCAAAAGTAGTCCAGCAGTTAAAATCCAAGAAAAATCGTCTCACTGACGAGAAAAACCACCTCCGCGATGACATAAAAGAATTCAAAAAAGAAATCGAGTTGCTCAAGTCCTCTCTTGAGAGTTACAAGTCCGGTGCCTTGATTTTTTTACCCTGCGGTCACCAAAAGATTGTGAAAACGAAGTTCAAGGAAGACCTTGACGAGACGTTTAAAAAAGCGCTGGACAAGTTGACTCAAGAAGAGTTAAAAAATGAGATTTTCTTAAGACAAATGCGTTCAAAGATCTTCTACGCACTTGAGTCAATCAACCCCGAAGCCTACCGTTGCAGTCAACTACAGCGATATGTAAACGAGCGATGTGGACATACTTCAACAGCAGAGTGTCACGAAACAAAGAAATACGCAAAACAACTGCAGTACCCTCCTTGTTCTTTTAAGCTTGAAGTCCAGTTTGAATGTGGGCATAGTGACTTTGTAGAGTGCAGTTCAAAGATCAATGCGAAATGTCTTAGATGCATTTGATTCATTTACTATTTATTACTCTAGCTTCTTCGTTTAACTTATTCATTGTTTTGACCCTTTTAAGGTAGTTCAGGGATATCACGTAAACAACACCCACGCACCCTCCAAAAGCGCAGAAAATAAAGGCCAGGTAGTTTACTGCAAGGATTGCGACTATCAGGTCCCACCCGATTCGAAATTCTGAATATTTTTTACCTTTTTTGCAGTGGTCGTCTTTGTAAACCCAGACACTTCCTAGGATTGTCCAGGTTAGGAAGAAGAGGACCAGAATCACGTAATGCAAAGTGTAAAGCTTCTGGATTAACTGCTTTTTTAAGTGTCGCTTGTGAATCACTAGCTCGAGGAATAGGGAGGTTAATGTGCCTGCTGAAGCAAGGGCTATGTAAACTATCAGCCATGCTCGGATTGGGTAGTGACAGGAGGAGGAGTCTACTAGAAGGACTACTATTGTGGCGATCATGAAGGATAGTTGGCAGCAGATTGAACAACTTGAAGTTATTATACGGTTTTTACGGGATTTTTGGTAGTCTTCAAGCTCTTTATCGTCTTCTTCAACTTCCATTTTTAACTATTAGATTTCAAGGTTTAGGACTGAGATTTCATTTAATTTCCAAAGTTTTTCACCGAATGTTATGGCGGGCCTATTCAGATCAATCTTATAATCCAAAGGTTTTTCAAAGACTTCAATCGATATCTCCTTCGGAGGTTTTTTCTTCTTTCGATGAACCTCATTAAGAATTTTTAAACTTCTCTGAAGTTTTTCTTTACTCTTCCTAACAGCAGGTGAAACAGTAGTAAAAACTTGAATTTTCGACTTTTCCTTGAATTTCATGATCTGAGGCCGAAACAATCTCAGGATTTTATGAAGAGTAGGTTCCCTGGAATCACTAGAAAGAAGAAGAGATTTCGATTTTGTATGAGTTTTTGACATAAGGCCTCGACTTGGAGACATAATGATTTTTTTTGAGGAATTTTTCACTGTTGTTGGCGCTGACGGGATTAAACTTCTTTTAGTATCATAAACAAACTTTTTCGTGATCGGTTGTTTTACGGAGTAAATAAATTCTTTTACGAACTCTGGAACTGGACTTTCAAGTTTTCGAGCTTTGCATGGAGTACTTTTGATTACTCTTGATTGTTTTATTGAGGGTGGTTGGGTGATCATTTTATTGAAGTAAATCATGGATTAAGATTCGGCTTGTTGGGATTTTATAGTTATTTGAAATTAGCGCATTTGTTTTTCATGTTCTAATCTTTCTAATTCTTTAACATTTTTAGAATGTGTAATGTTGTTGCTCTTAGCCAAGAGTATCTGATTAAAATTCTGTGTTTGTCTTGTTTAAAATTAAATAATCATACAGGTTTTATAAAAGGTATGAGTTATACCTAATTATTTGTATTTAAGCTTGGGATTCATAAGTAAATCATTATAAACATTAATAGTAAAAATCATTCTAAGCCAGAATTATATAGTTAGTTCGATGAAAATAAATCAATTGAAATGAGAACTAGATAATCTATCATCCTGCTTTGACTAAGTAAAGATTAAACTCAGTCATTTCCAGCTAAGCTAGATATAATTAAAGTATTCCTATATATATGATATTTACTCAGAAAACCATGAAGTTTAAACATGATATCCTAACTATTAAAATAAATTAGCTCCCATATGAGCCAATTTCCAACTAGCAATATTTGAAGAATCCCCAACACCCCTAATCAAATCAAGCTGAAGCTGTCCACTAGAATCAATTCCATGTCCAAGCTGATACCTCACAACACCCGGTCCATCAATATGAGGTCCAGTAAAGTAATTAAATCCAAGTTGCGAGTTGAAATTCGCATCAAAAATCCAAACTCCATATCCATCCGGTGTCCCTCCATCTTTACTCGCAACTAAGACCCAAACATTCTTACTGGCCCAGAAGACCAAATCTCCAGATTCACACAAGCAACAAATGGCATGATTAGATTTTCCACTACTGGCAAACCCAGAGCCAAAGCCCTGCCAATACTCAATTCCGCTGCCGAAGCTCGGATCAGTAGTCCTTGCAAGATAAATGCAATCAGCGATGCCCGAAGGATCATTTCCTCCAGTATCAGTATAACTCATGTAATTATATCCTCCATACCCGCCGATGTTCACAACTGAAGGTTGCCCTGCGCCGTAAAGGTTGCCCTTGTTGTTCCCGTTAGTGACGATGACCGGGTTGCCGCCGTTGAGCCTTGTCCAGGTGTTTCCGCCGTCTGTTGATTTGGCTACTCCGATGGCGGTTTCCCAGTACCCGTCACTTTGGTGGAAACGGCCGATTCCACCGTAGTATAGATAATGAGCACCGTCTCCGAACTTTAGAACTGATGGATCGCATGAACCTTGCTCGTCGAATTGGTATGGAGTGTGAGATGGACCGAATATTGGAGTTGAAGGATGGTTCCAGTTTGAGTCTAGGTTCGAGTTGGAAGAGTAGAAAATTGAATCTCCGTAATAACCTCCGCACCACCAGAGACGGTATGATGAGGAAGTTGAATCGAACATTAGAGATGGCACATAGTTGTAGGTACCTGTTGGGCAGTTATCACCACATGTCCATTCAACTGGGGTGTCTCCACCTCGACCGCAGCAGAGACTCCATGAAAAGACTAAAGAAATGAATGTCAGGAGAATTAAAGTTGACATTTTATTTCGAGAAATGGGAGTTTTTATTAGAGTTATTCCTTGGATCTATTAAATTTTTCATCACTTCTATCAATAAGGTTTATTAAACACTTTTCTTCTTTCTAAATTGAACTCTAATCTGCTATCTTGAGGTATTTTTTATTGATTAATTTTTATCAATGATTTCGAGATTTCTATTGTTAGAATTAAATTTAGTTGATCAGTATGATATATTCTTTCTATTAATTTCTTTCTCTTAATTTTATTTCATACCTTCAAGTATTTTTCTCAATATTTTTCTTAGAATAATTCCAAAACAAACCTGGTTAAGCAGATAAAGTAATTAAAACAAATTAATATAATATCCTGAAGAAATAATTTAATGATTATATAAAGATTTCTTCATCAAAGTTCATAGTTTCATCAAATAAATTCCCAAAAATATGCCTCAATAATTAGAATAATCAAATGAAATGGTGCATTCACATACCAAAATCACAAAAACAACATATAAACCAAATCTATTCAAACCCAATCTCTAAAAAAATCTAAATCTTTCCTTTAAATAATCTAATTAACTAAATTTGCTCCCATATGAGCTAATTTCCACCCAGAAATAACAGCCCTATCTCCAACACCTCTCATAAGATCAAGTAAAAGTTGCCCACTAGAGTCAATTCCATGTCCCAAAGGACTTTTCAGAACCCCAGGTCCATCAACATGAGGACCAGTGAAGAAATTATAAGCAACTTTCGAGTTAAAATTTGCATCAAAAGTCCAAACTCCATATTCTGGAGGGTTATCTCCATCAATACTAGCAAGTAAGACCCAGACTCTTTTACTATCCCAATAAATCAAATCGCCTGAGGCGCAGAGACAACAGAGTGCATGATTTGATTTTCCATGAGATGCGAATCCAGAGCCGAAGCCTTGCCAATATTCAATTCCGCTTCCAAAGCTGGGGTCTGTAGACCTTGCAAGGTAGATGCAATCGGCGACTCCAGAAGGATCATTTCCACCTGTGTCAGTATAGATCATATAGTTATAACCTCCTAAACCTCCGATGTTTACTACTGAGGGCTGACCCGCACCGTAAAGGTTGCCTCTTTTATTCCCACTCGTTACTATCACTGGATTTCCACCATTTAGTCTCGACCAACTACTTCCATTATTAGTAGATTTGGCGACTCCAATAGCAGTTTCCCAATACCCATCACTAGCATGATACCTTCCAATTCCTCCATAATACAAATAAAGTGTGCCATCAGGGAACTTGATGACTGACGGGTCACAAGATCCTTGTTCATCAAACTGATAAGGAGTATGAGAAGGTCCAAAGACAGGAGTCGAGGGATGAGGCCAGTTCGAGTCAAGGTTGTTGCTTGTGGCATAGAAAACAGAATCTCCATGATAACCTCCACACCACCAAAGGCGATAAGTAGTTGCCTCCAGCATGAAGGAAGGAACGTAGTTATAAGTACCAACAGGGCAGTTATCCCCGCAAGTCCATTCAACAGGGGCGTCTCCGCCACGAGGACAGCAGAGGTTCCAAGAAAAGACAGCAGAAACAAGCAGCAGGGGAATAAAACAAGACATTTTTTTTTTCAACAATTGTACACTTTACATATATTTCCTAGAAAAAGATACTTTTATAAATCTAGATTTTAAGAGATAATTAAATTTTATCAGTCTTTATACTGAACTTCATCTTTTTCATTCAAAGGTCGTCTCCCTCTTAAAAAAATCTCAAAGAAATGAGCGAATTTGTTCAATCTTCCGAAGTTTCTAATTTCCGCTATTTTTTTAACCAGTTCATCAGGATTATCTAAAAAAGAACTCTTTACTTCTCCGAAGACGATCTCTCTATTAATCCATTCAACATACCCAGAATGTTTAATAAAATTTTGATTAAAAAGCAATTCTTGCTCTTCAGTCCTAGGAGCAGGGCAATATCCAAGAAAATCAAGATAATCATTAACTTCATCTTTTTTTAAAAATAAAGACCCTGCAAAAACAGCGACTTGTTGAATTAACTTCTGAGGTAAATTCATTTCAAATCTGGTAAAAACCAAGGCCTGGTCACTGCGCGTTCTTGGCATTATCAACGCAAGACAAACCTTTTCCTGTTTGAACTCTTTCATCATTTTACTCGCTTCAAACCCGCTGATAAAGACCAGAGAAGAGTCTGCGAGGTTCGGGTTAAAACAAAGCCAACGAGGAGGTCTAAGAAAATCATCACCAAAGCTTGCTTTGGTGACAGTCCTGGTAAAATCATTACTGACCAAGATTCGATTACTCCAAGCTTTGGGCTGGAACAATGATTCAACTGAAGACTGGCAGAAAGCTTTGCTGATATGAAGAAAACCACTGGAAATCAATGGAACGACTCCAGTTTCTAAGTAAGTTTTGAGGTCTTTACTGATTTGGTGATTATGAGGAATAGCTGAATTTGCATTTTCTTTATGAATTTCTTGTTCAAGTTCTATTTCCATCTCCATTTCAACCTCTTCGTCCAGAAGACGAGTAAAAACTTTCCGGGTCCCTACAAACTCTTGAACAACAGTCAATATCTTCTCAGATTCCCTTTGAAAGCAAAAATCAAATACACCAAAATCCTTAATATTTTCCAAATACTTAAACCTTTCACTAGAAATCGCTTCAAACATGGAAGTAATCTTCCGACACTTCAAATAAATCTTAAAAATATCTCGAAATTCTTCATCTTCACATAAAACTGAATACTTGTTTAAATCTTTATCAATAAGAAAAGATTCAAAAAAATTAAGTCTTTTGTAAAAGCTAAGTCCCTGTTGAGCCCACTGAGGAAACATCTCAGCAAGTGAGTCCCTTGTATTCCCAACAGTCCACTGCAAGACCTGCAGAGACCCTGGGTTCTGAGAAAGCTTTCGAATAACGACATCGACTTCATGCGAAGCGTAGAAAGAAACCTGATGGCCTTTTCCAAGCATCCTCATTCGAAGACAAGCCTGCACCAGCCGGTCCTTGGTCAGTCCTTTGGTCAAAGTCACGGCACCGATGGTGCCTTGGGGTATTTTCAAGTCAGTGCCTCGAGTGTGAGAGTCGTCTAAATAAACGACGCAGGACTCGAGGTGGTCTTTAAAAGGCGACATTTCAAATAAAGTGACTCTTCCTTTCTTGTCAACTACTCTCAGTTCATTCCCTTCATCGAAAAAAACTCCTGCTTCGAGGTCAGGTCTTAACTTGAGCCATGTTGTGACAAGTTCTTTGTTTGACAGGTCAAGCATCAAGGCGCCGACATCAAGAAGAAGCTTTAACTGGGTGTTGTTTTTAGCGATCAATGAAAGGACTTCTTCACTTGACAGTCCTGGTTTCAATGAGAAGAATTGGCTGTTCTCAGAAAGAAGCAAACTTTCAATTAAGCTTCCGTTGGTACCTGCAAGACTTTTGATCGGGCAGTAGTCGACTGTTAAAGGAAGTAAAAGTCTGAAGTCGTTGGTTCCACTGAAGCCTGTTGTTTTTGAGTTATTCGAGCACAGGTCCCATGCGGAACTTCGAAGTCTCTTAGGAAAATCTTTGAGTTCTTTTGGGTAGACTGAAGAGTTCAACCAGTAGTTTATGACTGGCAGGTGCATTCGAAGAATCGGGTAGAGAAGGACTGACTTTTGGAATGAGTCGCAGAGGTTGATTGTGGAAAGACTTTTTATTGAATTGTTGATGGTTTCAGGAAGGAATTGCATCCAGGATGAGTACTCGTGGCAAGGGTCTGGCTCTTGTAATAAGGTAGAGAAGACCTCGTCCAGCTGAGTTGAGTCTAAACCACTGTAATAGTAGCTCAGCTGCGTCAAGAGTATCGCCAGGTCAGTCTGGGCAAATTGCGCCCGGTCCGCCGGCAGATCTTTCGCACGAAAAGGAACGGCTTGTCTCAAATACTTCCCTCTACTATTCACCCCATAGTTCACTCTCCATCTTTTCGAAAAACCTGAAAATAACACCTGAAAAGCAAACAACCCACGTAAAATCGTTAAAATTGCGAAAGATTCTGAGTCTTTTGTCATGATTTTCTGCACCTTTTCCATGACTTCACTTGAAGGGTTCTGTTCCAGAACAAATTCTGAAACTATCTTGATTTCTTCAACTTTTAACTGAAAAAAGTTAATTTGTTTTGCTTTTCCCTGAACAATATCTTGAAAAATCAAAGAACAAAGGTCTTGATAAGCATCTAATTTTAACATTCTAAAATAAGGGTAAGCAAGTGGATGACTGTGCATTTGCAAAGAAATCACATCATCTCCATATTTTAACTTCATCATCAAAAAGTGCTTTTTAGCCAAGTCAAGCACTGCCTGTGAGACAAGCCATCTGAGTCTTCCACAGAAAACTTGAGACTCTTTCCCTGTTGTATAAATCAGCTGGTACTTGGGACTAAGTATCTCATCACATTCATCCAGCACATCACGACTTTTTTCTCTCAGCCAATTCTCAACTTTCATCATTTTTTCAGAGACTTTTTCCAATTTAAACCCTTTTCTACAAATTTCTAATATCTTCAAACTAAAAGACAATCGATGTTCAGGAAGACAAATCAAAACTCCTTTATTTTCAAGACATTCTTTCAAGACTTGTTGAATGATTTCAACGTTTTTCAAAGAAAACTTTTTATGTCTAGTGAAAGGAATGACATAGACCCGCTTGTTGAGGACTCCTCCGAATTTCTGAATAAGAGCTCTTTTGTTCATGTTGAATAAACTTTTAAGGACTGTGAGTCTGACGATTGACTTTCCATCAGCGAGAGCGAGGACGACCATTGGAATGATTAAAGAAGTTTTGCCTTCACCCATGTTGAGCTGGGTGATTGAATTACTTCCTGGCAAGATCATTGAATTTGCAACTTCGACTTGGACTTGTCTGATCATCATGTCCAGTTCCATTTGAAGTACCAGCCATGCAGGCCTCGACGATGGAGACCAAGAAAAAGGACTATTTTCAAGTTCTTTTAAAAGATTTTGACTTGATGACAGCAAACAACGGTCAACTTGCTGGTCAAGGCTTGAAAGTACGCAGATCGCTCCACAAAGAGAATAAATTGATTTGGTTTTGTGAAGGTTTCGTATTTCTTGATTTAAAATCACTTTTCGTATTAGGGTTGGGGTTATACTTGGGTGGATCATTGAAAGCTTCAGCAACTGCTCTAAGGGACTTGAGGTGTAAAATAAAGAGTTTAAAAGAGATTCGTAGTCATGAAGTTTTGAGGTGTAAAGGATTTTTAAGGCTTGAAGATTTTCTTGCAAGTTGGCTGAGGGCTCTTTTGAAGAGGAGGGTTTTGAATTGTGATGAAATTCCCAACTTGATTTTAGGTCTTTTATTAGAAATGCTTCTAAGGCACAGTCTGAGGTGGAGACTAAGGGAAATTCGGGTGTTGTTGTTTTTAGAAGGGTTGATTCATTTAAGAGGGATGAGATTGAATAATTTGATAGTTTTCCTGAGTTGAAGATTTCTTCAGCTTCTTGGATTTTTTCTTGAGTCGTTTTGGACTGGTCGGGTGAAGGGCTTAGAGGAATGGAATGACTGAAAAATTGTTTTTCTGGAAAATGATTTATTAGAAAAGGGTTTAAAGGAAAATCGTTGAAATTTGGAAGGTTTTTTATGTTATTATCGACTTCGTTTAAAAAGTTGTAGAAAATCAGGTTTTTATTCAAGTTACTCAAATATAAAAAAAGGGTTTCGATAAAAGTGCTGTTTTTTACTAGCTGTTTTATAGTAAGTATTTTTTTACCAAAAGGCACTGTTATTAAATCGAAAACACAAATCAAACTCTGTTTATCTGGTAAAGAAAGCAATCCTTTGCTTAACCAATCAATCAGGCGCTCTGATATTATAGAAAGTTTTTTATGAAAGTCTTCTTCAATCTCATCAAGACTCAGCTGTTTGTAAAACGATTTATATTCAGATCTAAGACACATTTGATGATATTCATTTAAAGAGATAGCAGACTCAAAAATAAAACAATAAATTCTATTTCTATCAATATCAAAACAGCTCAAATCTTCGTAACTTTCACTCAAATATTCAGTATTAGGAAAACTTTCCTGATGATTCAAAACAAGACTTAGAATCAAAATCAAGTCCAGGTTAATTCCACAAAAGGCGAGAAAAGAAAGACCAAAAAGAACCTCAAACTTCTCACTTTCTGAGCATTTCCTACAAATCCGAAACAATTCAATCCAAACCTCATAAAACTCATTTTTTACTTTTATCCAATCAGCAAGTCTTTTCACCTTGATTCTTTCTTTCCTAACACCCAAAATCGATTTTTTATCTTTAAAATAATCCAAAACTTTAAATCCAGGTGAAAATCTTTGAGAAACGACTTTTCTCACATTTTTCACAGACTCTTTATTACAATTCACCCCTTTTCCAAAGGTTTCAAGGTGAAATAAATCTCCAATATAAGAAACCATCAAACATTCATATTGAGAATCAAGTAAATAATCAGCAGAGATCATTTTTCGATAAGCTCGCGAGTGCAAGTCTTTAAAATTTTCATTAATTTCAATCGATTCCTGTTCTTTTTCATGTAAAAAACTAAGACGATTGCTATCATTCACAATATTTTTGCAGAGATAATAAAAAGCATCATGACATGCAAAAGAAGTTATTTTCTGAGGCCAGTTAATAGTCTGAACCTGTTTCAAGTTTTCAGGAATAAAAAGTCTTTTAGGACTCAGCTTAGAAATTGAGAGTAAAGTCGAGTAAGACTCGTCATCGAGAGGAACACATGAAAAAGTGACAGGACTTTGAAGGATCTGAAGGGCTCTGGCAGTCCCTGTCACTGTTAAAAACGGGTCAGGGAGGAGACTTGAAGTAACTGCATGGAGATGACTCAGGTAAAGCCAAGCATTGATTGATTCTCCAGCTCTCAGAATTTTCACTCTAAAGTCAATTTCATAAATAAAGAAAGAAGGTTTTCTTAGTGAGTCTATTTCGATATCGACTTCTTGATGGTTTTTTCTTCTAAGTACTTCAAGATTTCCATGAGGCACCAACAGCTTCTTTTTCGTTAAAGGTCCTTCTTCTTTTGAATCAGTTAAAACAAGTCCTTTTTTCAGTCCGATAAGAGTCCCGATGAATTGATTTTCGCTGATTCTCATTCCTCTGAACTCTTTAGAAAAAATCTCATTTTCAATCAGTTCAAAGCTTAAACCAAATCTCACAAATTCCGCAGTAATCTTCAAGTCCTTCGAAGAAAGATCTGAAAAAAGATGAATATTTTCAGGTTTTTCTAGTTTATATCCGAATTTTCTGTAAATCTCTGAAAATGTGCTGCTTTTTATATCGATTAAAAATCGACCTGTTTCTAGTTCTTCAACTTTTTGAGAATTTAAGTCGATTTTAAAGAATTTTTTAAGGAAAAAGTCTTTTTCTTCGAATCTTCTAAGACGGAAAATAATGATATTTTTTGATCTGTTGAACCAGTGACTGAAATGGTTGATTAGGTACTTTGGGAGGATTTCTGTGAAATAGAAGTGAGGGACTAGTTCTAGATATTTGATTTTACCGTTTTTATCTTGAGTTTCTTTAATGTTGATTAGTTGTTCATCTCTGCTGTGTGAAGAAAAACTGTAACTTACTCGAAGGTTTTCGCTGATGTTTAACCAAACTGATTGTAAATCATTTGATCTGTGATTTGATGGGTAGATATCGAAGTCAGTCTTTTTAAATAGTCTTTGGAATAGCTTATGCTGGGTGAAGAAAGTAGAAAGTTTTCCTATTGGTTGATTATTTAGTAGAAAAGCACCATCAAGACCAATTGTTACGAGAAAGTAACTGGAACTAAGAAAAACCCTTCCGATGAAACAGAATTTTTCAAAAATATATTCGAAGTGAATATTTTGATGTGAAATTTCAGATGAAGGCCATTTTTGTTTTAAGTAGTCAAATAAGCAGGTTTTATTCATGTTGACTGTTTTTATTAAATGGCTTTCGAGTTGATGGGATATAAAGGTAGCCCATGCGATCATCTTTTTTCGATATGGAGAATTTCCACATTCTTGGAGAACTGAGTGGTTTTTAATCCTTGAAAGTGACCATAACAAGTTTAAAACATCATCTGAACTGTTTAAAACTAAGGAAAAATCAGAGGGGTCGACAAAGTAAGTAAAAACTGAAATACATGCGATTTCCAGTAATTTTCCATTCATTTCTAATGCATCATTTTCCTTGATTTCTGAAGAATTTTGCAGAAAATTTTCTATTTTTCCCTGCCATTCAATACTAATTTTTCTTGCATTTAAAAGCATTTCTATAAATTTTCTCTTATAACTAAAGTTATCAGTGACTGAAATGACTAACAACATGACTACAATTAAATTAGCAAGAACTATATTATCATTCCAATTATGCAGGCATGTTTCTAAAATAGAAGACACAGATATTTGAAGCTGGTTTAAATATTTTTCGTTATTGAATAATGAAAAATCCTCTGGATAAACCGTCCCTGAATCACTATAAGGAATCTCTAAGACTTGCCATAAGCACTGACAGATTAAATAAAAAACAGATTCATGTTTTAATGAAAGAATTCGTGTCTCAAGAGCATCTAGCAAGTTATAAAATCTGAGATTGTCTTCAGATAGAAACAAGCAAAATTTTAAATACTCTTTTTTTGTAATTTCTTTTGGGCAGTAGCTTTGTTTTGCAATGATTTGATTTTCGGAATTATCATATTTTCTAATAGCCCAGTATAAGTTTTTGTAAAACCCTTCGGCTTGAAATGTGCAATTAATATTTATTTCAAAAGATGAAAAATAATCAGGTTTGCGTAAAATGTTTCTGTTTGTTGAATAAAATAAATTTAAACCATTTGGTTTAATATAATCGTAAGGATCGTTATTATTCTTTACCATCAGTTTAGAATAATGACACGACAAAAATGGTTTTGAAGTACTTCCTAAAGTAATTAAAGGCTTATAATCCTTTGCTTCTTCACTTAATCTCTCTAAATTCAACCAAAGTTCTTTAATTCTTTTCTGATTTTTATCTAAGTTCATGAACTCTAAATAGAAAACAAAAAGAGCATCTCTTAAAACTGCTACTGCCAATGGAATAATCAGTTCAAAAACAACCAAATCACATTCCTCCTCTTTCTCAGGTAAGAGTTTTTCATATATCTCAACTTTTAAATTATCCGCATTTTTCAAGATTTTACATTTTTCACATTTATTTTTATGTTTTTTTTTAATAAATTCACATTCCATGTTATTCGCTTCTTCAACAATCTCCTGATATTCATTAATTTTTTCAAGTGCTTCATAATATTTTTGACTGATTAACTCATCATCAAGATCTTTCAGTTTTCTTTTCAGATTTGAATGTTGAGATGAAATATTTTTATATCTTAATGCGAATAAATTTGGGTTATTTAGATTTGTTTCTAAAAGATCTGGATATTCTGCTTGATTTCTTTTGAAGAAGTAAGAATAAAGGCCTTGAGCGTATTCGAAATGGTCTTTATTGGGTAGAAGCAAGGATTCGAATAATTTCGTGTTGAGCCCTGAATTGTGCTCGGAATAAATTGGATGTCGACATTTAGCGATGTAATCTAACATCCTCAACAGGCCGCAAGATGTAAGGACTAACCTGGAATATCCTACTGGATCTTCTTCATATTGTTTTTTCGCAGCTTTTATATAACTTTGAAAGAGTGAAAAAATTTTCAATGAATTTTTCGCAATTTTGATTAAAGAAGATTCATCTTCAAAGGTCTTCACCCAATTTTCAAAGTCATAAAGTAAATAAATTGAACATGATTCAAAAATGTTAGAATCAGGAATTTCTTTATTATTAATAATTCTTTCAAAGTATCTATCAGAAGATTCATTGTTTTTCCATGAATTTGTTGGGTTGTTTTGGTTCAATGTGTTTATTAGAGAGGTAAAATTGTGCTTTGTTTTATCTGAGTTAAATTTTAAGTGATCTATTTTGCACTTTAAATTTTTTGATTCTTTTATAATCTCATCGAAACAGTTTTGCATTAAAAGTCTTCTGGAGCTAACAAATTCGAAGACCTTTAAAACTATTTCATTTATAATATCTGGAAAAAATTCATTAAAAATTTGAAGTTTTTTTAATCTTTTTGAAAGTTTTTGGATAATTTCAAAAGATTTTTCAAGGTTTCCTTGAATTTTCCTTCCGATATACAAATGAGCTAAAATAATGAGTATTTTGTATAAAGCTTTCCCTTTATTTTTTCCTAATTTTTCTTCCAGCTGTAGATTCAAGAAAACTTTAATTGAAGTCCACATTCCAGACCTTCTAAAAGGGAATAATTTTCGATCTGAAATTACTTCGTCTCTATATTTTTTAGTAATTTGATAAAAGTTTTCTAGAGCATAAGAGCAGCAGACAAAGATAAACCAGTCAAAAACAAGTGTTGGTCGAAAAGCATCTCTTAATTCTTCAGTTTGACATCCTTTCTTCGATGCTTTAGCAACACTTATTTGATTCGAACTGTTACATAAATCTGTTAAGTAATTCGCTAAAGTTAATGATTTTATCAGTGAGTTGTCATTAATTTTAAAGGAAAATTCGGGGTATACTTGACATAAGTCTTTGTCAGTTTTGTAAATTTCATTGTTTGAACAACTTGCTTGAAAGCCCGTCATGATGTATACTGAGTCTTTTCTTTGAATCTCTAATGAACAATTTTGACCTCTTAAGTAAATGAATAGAGATGAATTTATTTCCATGGTATTTAGAGTAGAGTGTAATTTTGACTCGTCTATATATTGAGTGCTTTGAATGCTCAGCCATTTCTTGAAATTTAGAAGAATTAGACTCAATTCTGATATTTCTTGATGAGATTGATAGAAATCGTTTAGTGTTTCGACTATTAGTTTTAGAAAATTTCCTTCAAGTTTACTTTGATCTGGAAGTGAGCCTGGTAATTTTCGGGGTAAGAAAATTGTGTTAAACATGAAATATGATGCTTCTTCATCTATTGAAAAACTTTCGGACATTTATTAAATATATGGTTGATATTCTTTGGGGGCCTTAGATAATTATTATATTAGATAGAAGATCATGGATTGTCTCAACGAATTTTATGAATATTTCTTTGATGTACGTAAGTGAATCTAGTCTACTTGATCATATTAACAGGTTAATATTTCTAAATAGTATCAATAATAAAAATCTATATAATAACTAACACAAAACTTACTAATAGTTCCCTAATCTTAAGTGGATTTACTCTCCTATTTTCGTGTACTAAATTTATTTATATAAAATTAAGTACTTTAGATGTTGACAGATTTAGGAAAATGTAATGAATCCTATTATAATATATCTATTGTGGTAAAAATTAAAGAATGATAAAGATTTTTATAAATTTTGCGAAAAGTAAATCTAAATATCAATATTGTTATTATTTTAGTTATTTTATTGGACTATTTTTAAATTGTATATTAAAAGTATTTGGAAAATTTAATTTCTTAAACACAAAAAAAAGCTTATTATCTTCCATATCTCTATATTGAAGCTATCTTAAATATTATCGTTAAATAATTATAAAATCATGAAAAAATAATCCTCACAACAATAAATATTCTCATAATGTAAATTACAAATGTTTTTTAGTTATTATTATATCATGGCCTTACTGGCTAAGTAAAATCTTATATAAAAGTACTCGAATTATCATTTCAAAGTGTTAAAACAATAAAATATTCATAGCTTCTATATAATTTACATTAATGTGATAAATTTTCACAAATATTACTATAAAAAATGAATAATTTTTATCACATCACTCTGCACTTTTTTGATTATTTAGAAATCACTTGAAGTTTATTCACAAGACTCTTTAGTAATATAAAAATACATGAGAACGAGAAATCCATTTTTTAAAACTATCATTATCACTTTTAGATAATATTTATTAAAATGTGTTGTTAGAACATATTTTACTAGTTCTTATTCACAACCTACAAATATTCACTATAATATATATTAATTCTTTAAATTTTTACATAAATATACTCATAATCTTTTCTTTGTTAATACCAAATCAATATCTGCAAATACATACAGACCTTTATAATAATTGTTGTAATTAGTAATAAGAGAAAATCTTTAAGTAAAAAGTCACTAATAATCAATTTTTTCTCAAAGTTCTTGAATATTAAATGCTAATATCTGATCAATAAAGAATAGTTTTTTTTAATCGAAATCAGGATATTTTTTGGATTTCCACGATTATGAATTAAATTATTGTAGCCCTAGTTGTTTAAAAAAAATTATCTATTTTATCAGCTTATTAAATTCCTAGTTATCAAAAACTTCGAAATAAATATAAAAATCGAAAAATAAATAATAATTTCTACATTTTATAGACATAGATTTTCAAAAGCAACTTCTAAATTTACTATTATCTATTTCTAATACTATTCCTAATTTCTTCCTCAATTCTTTTGCCAGCTAGTGCTAAATAATATTCGAAATCATGTTTCTCATGTTGTGCTTTTATAATTCTTATTTCTTTTCTCATAGTTACTGTTTGAATGGGTATTCTTTGCTTTTGAGTAACTGGCTTGACACTTCCTTGTAGCTGGAGAATAAATTGACTTAAACTTCTTGGTTTTGTTTTTGTAACTGGTCTTTGCTCTGTGACTTTTTCTTCTTTTTCAACAAATTCAGTATAAGGAATACAATGTTCATCTTTAAAAAAAATTCCAGTTTCGTAAGTGTGAAATCTTGTAACTGGGATCCATTTAGACCGTGTTGTTTCATAACTTTCATACTCAATGTACATTTCTCCATTATCATTCTCTTGTAACATTCTTGCTTTCTGATATATTTCATCATCTGTAAGTGGAACACAAGTGGTGACATCAATTTCATCATATGTGGTAGTTACATCAGGAACATCAACTTCTACTTCTTCGTCTTTCAAAGCAAATCTGTCAGGGTCCTCATTCCTTAGTCTTTCTGCCAATTCAATTTTTCTCTTTAATATAAGTTCCATATCAGAGATATAATAAGAGCTAATCATAGAAATCATAGATCCAAGTCTAGAAATTTGAGCTTTTATTTCAGTTTCTGATAATAAAAACTTTTCTCTTTTTTGAATATTATTCTGCCACTTCATATGTCTAATCCCAAGATTCAAAATAATAGATTCAAGATAATCATTTTGAACTTCTTTAGTTTCATCATCAATAGTATCCCATTTCGTTGTAAGGACAAGTATTGATTTCCTGACACTTTCTCCAAATACCTCAATAATTGTCTGCATAGTAATATTGAGTTTCCTTGAATCATCTCTCATCGACTCAAACATAATGATACAATCTAATTCTTTAATCCCATTATTCATCAGGACTGTTTTTATTTCAGAGAAAATCTCTTCTTTGGTGATGCGCAATCCACTGTCGAATGTTCCTGGCACATCAATCAATTTAAAGGTATCATAACCGATACGGTCTTTCGGAAACATCTCAGGAATAATACCAATGTCGTAAGTTCTCACTTTTATCGTTACTGATTCTCCAGAACCATTTCCTACTTTTGCTTCTTCAGTACTACCTGCGAATTTAAGTAAGTTGTTGATAAATGTGCTCTTTCCATGCTGAGAAGGCCCAAATACCATGCATACTCGATGATTTCTTGTTCCTAAGTGGTCATTCGAAGGATTTATATCCATAATTATATTCATTTTTCATTTTAATTTTTTAAAAAGTGAGAAATGTAGACTTCTTTGATTAAATTAAACCGATCTACATTTATAGAATATTAATTTATTATAAAGCATCTTTAGGGTTTTATTGAATATCATCAGTCTCATAGGACGATTTTATATATTAAGGTAGATTAACTCAAAATTTGAAAATGATGTATTTGATTGATTGTGTTATAAATGAGAAATAATGGCAAGTCAAGCATTTAAAAAAATTTTAAATCTAATCTAACTAATTTAGAGCTGATTGGCTCTGCATTTTTCTCTGTAGTAATTCGCCAGTTTTTCTTGAGCTTTCAACATGTAATAATCATCACTATGAGCTTCAACTTTGGTTTTAGATTCCTTCTGGACTTTAACAGTTTTCATTTCTTTGATTACTTTTTCTTTAATCACCTTAACTGTTTCATTTCTGGCTTCATCAATGAAAGTCTCTAAGGGATAAGGTTCTGATTCAGTATAACTGACAGGATGATATTCAGTTCTATACCCAGTTTTATTAACGATTCTTTGCTGATCCACCCAAACCGTCCTAGATTCTCTAATAAGTCCAAATAAATAATAATCTCTTACAGTCCTCGGTTCACTATAATTTTCTACCTCTTGATAAGTATATGAAACATTTCTTGGTTCATTTCTGATTTTAGTTACTTGACGCATACCTTTAGCCTTTTGAAGTACAATAGCTCTTGCTTGAATTTCTTCTTCAGTTTTATTTCTTTTTTCGATATCTTCATAAGTGACAACATGATCAGTTTCAATCAGTTGATCTTCTTCATAAAAGACACTTTGATATGTATATCTTTCTGGGTCTGATTCTTTTATTTCAACTAAAATTCTTTGTCTCTCTTCATCTAATTCTTTCATATTTTCGAAAATTTTATAAGGGGTAATGGTCTGTATAAGCTTCTTTAAATCATTCAATTGATTTTTATAGATTTGCTCACTGAGTCCATGGAAAACTTTATTTTTATTTGTCTTGTTTATGAATTTTGCACATTTAAACTCTTTGCTCATTTCGTCAAAGACTTCTGATTTTGCAGTGTGGTCACTTTGATCAAGTTTATCCCATTTTGTATGAATGATAATCACACTGTTTTTGACTTTCTCTCCAAAGATATTCATCATATCATTCAGTAAGATGCGATAAGACTGTGAGTCTGAGATAGTTGACTCAAAAATCAAAATTGCATCAATTTCTGAAGATTTTTGTTCTACAATGCTAGCTTTGATCAAATTTGAGATGAAATTATTGTCTCGGGCACAGTCAGAATCATTATAACCAATCACATCAGTTATATAAAGATCTGAGGTATCATCATTGAATAACTTGGCAGCTTTTCCGACTGGGTATCTCTTGATTTCCATTGTCGATGATTGACCTCTAGATCCGACTTCAGCTAGTTCTTGTTCAGAAATTTCGTTCACAAATGAACTTTTGCCCACTCCGGAAAATCCGATGAGGAGCACATTCTTTTCTAAACCACTTGACATATTTATTATATAAGTTATTAACTATAATTAATTAATTATGGTCCTTTTCATATTTGTGGTCTCCATTTACTTATTTTTGTAGACTCAGTTGTAGACCCATAATGTAGCTCCATTTTTGGTAAATAATTTAAACAATATAATATTATTAGGAATATGATACCTTAGATATTCTTTCTTTATCTTGTATGGATTGTTGAATAAGCGTTGGTTGCTGATAAAAATTTTTTAAATAAATCATGATCAGACTATTGCCGAAAACACATAAAAATTGATAGTATTTAAAATTTCTAGGTCCTTGCATCTAGTTCAATAGTATTTATGAGTGTTTAAATGCTGAATAATAAATCACTAATCACGCTTAGCCATTTATAAAAATATATATAATTGTAGATCAGGTCTACTTTTTGACTATTCTTCATTTTTAAATGATTCAAAATTACTTACAATAATACTCACAAAATGTCTGATAGTTTACCCAGAGAAAAGTATCATAAAGTTTTTCTTGTTTTTGGGCCAACCCAAAATGGTAAAAGCTCTTTCATCAATCAACTATTTAGATTTTCCGGAAGCTCAGAACAAGCTGAAGTCGGAAATGGTCGAGGCAAATCAGTGACACTTAAAGCTCAAACCTATAACATCTGCATCATGCCAGAGCTTTTTCCAGATCATATCAACGGATATGATACCTTTCAAATAATCGACCTACCAGGACTTTTTGATAGTGACCTCAGAATAGAAAAGGAAGAAATATTTGCAGAGATTAAAAAGACTCTGCTTCAACACAACATTCAAACTATTGACTGCATTTTGGTGTTTGAATCAATTAGAGGAGATACGAGAAAATTAAACATCACAATGAGCTCTTTGATTGATGTTTTCGGAGAAATGGTCAGAAGTTCAGTTTTGGTGCTCAGCACGAAATGGGATAAACTTAACCCTGATGATGATGATATTGATAGTATTTCTGGATATTTAGATAGAATCGTTTTGAGGTTGGGAATACAGCATTTGAAATGGCAAAACAATGTTAAAATAGATGGAAATTTTTTATTGACTAGAGATGAAGAAAAAGAGTATTTATCGAAACTTGGTGCAATAATTAAATCGGTATCTCCTTATTATGTTGAAGGAATGAATGAAGTATTACAAAGAAAATTTGAAATAGCAGAAATGATCAGAGAAAATGACCCTGATCGATTTTTGGAGTCTTCTCAAGAAATTAAAGTTTTCGAGCCAGTTTTTCGAACTGAGTATGAAGAAATTGAGGTATCTGAACTTGTACCATATACCGATCAAGAAATAGATGAAAAAGCTCAAGAATTGATGAAGATAGATGATAAAGAGCCTTACATAACATATGTTCCAGTTCAAGAACAAGTTACAAAATTTAGATGTTATACTGATACTGAATCTTGTTCAACAAACTTTCTTTTTTGGAGTAATAAACACAGCATTCCAGTCACCAGGGTGGAAGCTTATAAAGAAAATATCACTGTTTACAAACCAGTTATTGACTATAAGAAAAAAGAAAAATCATTTTATATTGCTCTTCTTCAAGGGAAATTTAAAGTCGAATCGAAAAAGAAAAGACTTCCTGTTGTTCGTGCTGAAATGAAAGAAGTTTTAAAAGTTATGGAAATGAAATCAGAGAGATATGATTTACAGCACTATCTTGATTTGGCCAGTCTTCAGATCGAAGAAGAGATTAGAAAAAGTATCATGGATATGAGATCTCCGAGTTAATTACCATAATTAGTTTAATCACCTCCAAAAACTTAAACATATGTTTGCATAAATTGAAAATTTATACGAAACTACATATAGTTTGAATAATGATAATACAATTCCTGCACTTTAATTTTATCAGATCACTCATTCTTGATTTAAAGAATATTTAATAACACACTATTTCCATCTGACTAAAATTTAATTTAACCCTTTTAATAAATCAGATTAGATTAATTATTAAATCTGGCTTTATATCTTTGGGCAAGTATTTCTAGAGCTTTTGATAAATAATAATCATCACTAGGAGCTTCAACTTTCATATTAGATTCTTTCTGAACTTTAACAAATTTTATTTCTTTGATTACTTTCTCTTTAATCACATTAATTGTTTCATTTCTGGCTTCGATAATGCAAATATCTAATGGATAAGGTACTAATTCAGTATGAGTAACAGGATAATATTCAGTTCTATACCCTATTTTTTCAACGATTCTTTCCCTTTTCCCCTCAAATAATGCAGGCATCCCAAAAATTAATAAGCTTGATACATGACTAGGTTGAATATCATCAATTGTTACATCTTGATGTATATATGGAACAGTTCTTTCTTCATATCTCATTCCAGTTACTTGACGCATACCTTTTTCTTTTTGAAGTTCAAGAGCTCTTGCTTGAATTTCATCTTCAGTTTTATTTCTTTTTTCAGATTCTTCGTATTTTATAATATACTCACATTCTATAGGTTGACCTTCCCCATAATTAACCAATTGGACAATATATCTATCTGGATCAGATTCTTTTAATTGATTGACTATTTGTCTTCTTTCTTCATTCAATTCATCAAAGTTATCTAAAATATTGTATGGTAACAATGATCTTAGGGCATTTTTAAGTTCGACAAGCTGAAAATTTTCGATTTTTTCAAAATTTTCTGAAAAATCTGCTTCACTGGATTTATTTATGCACTGTATGCTATTAAATTTAGATGTTAATTCAGAAAAGAATTTAATTTCACCATCATACTTTTCTCCTTCAAGCTGATCCCATTTTGTATTTATTATAATAAGTGTCTTCTTCACTTTTTCACCAAAGATTCTCTCAAGATGATGAAGGTTGCTGCTTAGTGAATTCTGATGATTACATAAGGATTCCAATATTATAATTCCGTCTATTTGTTCATATTTTATATCAAGAAGCTTACTTATGATCAATTTTAAAATCAAACAATTATCGATACTGCAAATATTATCGTCGAAGCTAATGACATCGATGATAAGAATATCTGAGTTTTCATCTGGAAAGAGTAATGATGATTTTCCGATTTTATATAGGTTTACTTTCGACTTTTCTGAGATATTTCCTATTTCAGGAGAAGTGAACTGCTCATCACAAACATGATTGATGAATGAAATTTTCTCAGATTCTGTATCGCCTACTAAAAGAAATACTTTTGGTCCCATAGAATTGATTAAAATTATATAGAAAATTAAAATATAGACATCTATAAGAACTTAAAAATTGAAGAAATCTAATATATTTTTTTATAAGAATTTAGATTTGATAAACAATGTTTTGCGAAATTATAAACAAACTATCTTACTTAAATAATTTATTCAAGTTTGGTTAGATAAAGTTTCATAAAATAAAATTTTTAGGAAATTCTAGGATTATTGAGAAATTTATGTCTTTAATTAGTTTGACGATTGAGTAAAAAAATTTAAATCAATGTATTTGAATTTAGATTAAGAATCTTGATATTCTTCGAAATTTTTGGTAAATTTTAATAGTAAACCAAAAGGTGCAGGTTTCTTTATATACACCCCGGCTCAAAATTGTAATTTCATTGAAGGCTATAAGCATTCACGTACTATCTGCAAGAATAAAACATAACATCATAAAAAAAAGCTATTACTTTGATTGATTACTGAGAGTAAATAGATGAAAGCTTGTTATTAGGGTTAAAAATATTGAAAACTAGTAATTTCCCACTTTAATACCCTTTTTACCCAGATATTTATTCGCCGGTTCTCTTAAGGCTGGATTCAAGGATAAGACCAAAGCCTTTTCGATGACTGTAACATGATATTTAAATAGGAGAAGACTGAATCAGTTCAGGAAGAAGACTGACTGTTTTGTGAGTAAATGAGATTTGATATCAGCCACATATCACAGAGTTTAAGGTCTAGTCAGCAGTCCATCCATGTTGTTAGGCCTTTCCAAACTAAATTAAAAAGCTGCTTAAGTTCTCGAAACTCTTCTCAATCTCCACAACAGAAAATTTTTAAAGTTTTAAATTAGGTAGTTTCTTTCATAATAACCACCTATCAACGAAAGAAAAGTACTTTACACCTATTCAAGCCATAAACAATAACCAGTTACTGTACCTTGTCCGAAGTTAGTGCAATCCTCAACTAATAAAAAATACAGCTTCCAAATATTATATCTCAAACTCTAACAACGAAATCATCGAAGTAAAAATGAAAATCACTATTTAGATGAAAACATAAAACCTCCAAATCATCTGACCAAAGCTACAGGAATCCATCAACTAACCACCTTAAAAACCCCAAAAAACAAAGTAAAAAATTTGCAATATAAATCTAAAATATTAAATTTTACGTCTTTACTAGCATTCCTAAAAATCCTGAAAATGGTATAATCAAATCTCAACATGTGGAAAGAAATCCTCGAAACCAAAATCATCCGAGTAGAAGGCCTGACCTCATCCAGCCTAATGGCTCAGGTTTTAGTTTCAAACGAGCAGACCGAGCAACTTGATCCTTACAACGAAGACCGAGCCTTCCAGCTTCCCCTAAAGACAAAAGTTCAGCTGGTAATAAAATCAAAGTCCTTATTCGAAAGATTCAGCGTGAGTTTCAACACATCTCTAATCGTCGAAGACGGTGTGCATTGGCTTCCATTGTTCAAAGACAAGCAACCCGACAACCTGTCAAGTTTTCCAGATGAAGTCCTGAGTCCTCGCCTGCTTGTCCTGCTTCACAAAAAGGTAAGTTTAGACGTAATTAAAGAAGGAGGCGAGAAGTCAGAAGTAGGAAGCGCCTGCGAAGAAGACTACATGCCAGAAATAAAACTCTGTTCAAGCTTCATTGAAAACCACATCGACAGCCCATTTGAAGAAAGCTTTGAAGAAAACAATCAAGAAATCCCAAATATCAACATCGTCGAAGAAGTCAACCAAGAACTTTCTAAAAACTTCGAAAAAGTCGAACTTTTACTTGAAATCGAGAAAAAAAAAACAGAAAGTCTTGAAAAAGAATTAGAAACTGTAAAAAACGCTTTTGGAATTGAACTACAAGAGGCTAAAAAAAGGGAAAATGATTTACTCGAAGAGTTTAAAGCTGCTGAAGCACGATGTGCATCTAGTAAATTTGAAATAACGAGATTGAAACATGAGGTCAAGTCACTGCAAAGTGAAAATTCTCGACTTTCCTCTTGTGTTCAGAATTTAGAACAGAAAAATATCCAACAGGTTGAAGAACTTCAGAAAAAAGTTGAAATTTATGAGAAAAGCCATTCGAATAGTGATAATATTTTAACTAGACTTGCTGAGTTCACAGGCAGTGGGTCTTCAGAAATAGTGAAGGAAAAAGAAGAAGCTATTCAGAAACTGACAGATGAAATTAACTTGATCAAGTCAAAATCAGGAATTTTTAATAAAAATACGGTGAAAGTTGATGAACTTGAAGATGCTGTTCAGAAGTTTGTAAAGCGTCATAAGTTAACTACACCTATTGTTAAAGACAGAGAACAGGTTTATGTCTTGGGGAATAAAAAAATCTCACTTTGCACTAAGGATAGTCTTTTGTTGTATCGCGTTGGAGCTGTGTTGAAACCCCTTGAAGAGTTCTTTTTTGCTCAGAGTACTAATCGAGTCAGGCCGCATGAGGATGAGGTGAGAAGTCGTGGAAGTCCCATTAGGAAATCAGTGAAAAGCTTGCATTCGGGCTCGAAGTCTCCGAGAAGAAGTTCTTATACTTAATGGATATTAAAGATTTTTGTTATTATCATGGATGTTGAACTTGTGGCTTTTGGATTTTTAGTGGTTAACACCCTAATACTAGGTAATGATAAATGTAAATAGAAGTGGTTTTTAGTATTTTTTGTTGAAGATTAGAATATCTTTATTTTGAGCCTGCTATTCAATCTAATAGAAAATTGTTTTGAATAATAAAACCTTCATGATAAACACTTTTTTTTTTAGTAGAATTATACAAATTGTTTAAAAATATTAGAATAGTGATGATTGTCTAGTAAACCTTTAGTATTTGTATTTGAAGTTGTAAATATGCCATAATAATTATTTATAGTTCTTAATTTACTTAATAAAGGCATTCCTTATATTTTAAATTTATTTATTAACTCAAAAAATCATCGTGTCACTCATAAGATTCTTGTAATTTATTTATGAAGAGTTCAAAGCAGGGACTTCTGTATAGTTTCGATGAAGTTCATTTTTTTAACTTCATTAAAGATTTTATTATTATTATATGATATTAGTTAATCGAATTTTTTCGAGTTTAAGCGCTTTCTATTTGCAATCATAAAGACATAATTTGATAAGGATTCTCACTTGGAACTTTAGGGGATGGTCTCAAGTAAAGTATTGACTATATTAAATGATTAAATATTTAAATTTACCAAGATATTGACGGTATCCCTTTACTTCAGAATCTTGAAAAAAATTTTTGCTGTTTTGTTGAAATTAGATGCTTTTTGTAATTATTTTAAAAAGTTTCTTACTCTCAACACGGATCATGTCAAAATAAATACATCAAAGTTAAACTATAATAAATTTGTTTTTGTATATATCAGAAGTATTTTGAAAGAAATAATCAAAGACGGTCATATTTTAAACTATAAAAAAATTTTCCAAGCTACTGAAAATCAAAAATTTCATCAAATTTTAACGAACTCTGACTAATACTGAATAAAAAATCTTAGTTGTTCTTAGAATGAGTGGAAAATAAGTTCTGTGTGAATAATTCGAAAGTATAAACAATTCAATATGTACGACTCTATGGAAATGATTTAAGTTATGAATATTAATAAACTAATTAAATGATTATAAGATATTCAATAAGGTGTATGAAAATAATATTTGGCTTTTAATGTGCACTTTTAAAGAGAACCTGGTAGGCTTTAAAAAATGGCTTATTTTTTGGCCTTAACGTACTGATTCTATCTTTAGGTAATTAGGTTTTCCATATATTTAGATTTATTTCATTGACATCTATTTATGCTACATCACGGCTTTAAAAATTATTGAACTGATAAACCTATTAATTATCATCTCAAACTCATCAAATTTTTTTTAAAATTTCAGAAATATATAATTCTAACACATTATAAGTAAACTATTCTGAAACTTTTGCATCTTAATTACAGACCTTTTGAATATCTTTCCAATCGGTATTCAAATAAAAAATTTAAAATTTTCAAGTATACCTGTTGAGAGTGTTTTGTGAGTCTGATAATATAAATTTTCCTAAATTACTAATAATTTCTCAATATTTACCTTTATACTCATCTGGCTAAGTGAAGATCCATTTTCATCAATAAGGATAATCTCAAAAATATTATCAAAAAGCCATTTATATAATGAAAAGAACTAAAATTATAGACACTATAGAATGGGAAGAATCGATTCAAGTCAAAAAAAAGAACAAAGCCAAGAATGAAATCCAAAACTTTCTAAAAGATATAATGACTGAGTTTAAAACAACCTTTACAGAAATGCAAAATCACTGTGACAGAATCGAAACACTCATTCAAATAATGAATAATCAGCCAGATGGAAATAATCAAAATCCTAATCAAATTTCCCAACTTCTTCAGAAATTTTACCATCCTGACTCAAACATTCAAGATCCAAAAGTTCCTAAAACCGCCAGTGACCCAAATAATCAACCTATCAGAAACAACCCTAAACTCACTCTAGAAATTTTTAAGAAATTCAAAAAAATCAAGAAAAGAAATGAAGAAAATCCAATTAGTTCTTTGAAATCAATTGATTCTTTATCATTTAAAATCACTTTAATGAAAATTTACATAAAAGCCATTTCTTCAACTTTAAGAATTTTAAAACCGAAAAAAAAGGATTCAGATGTAAACAGATGGCATGAAACTCGGTTTTATGAAAACACAATAAAATACGGAGATAGTATTTTAGCAATAAAAGATATTTTTAAGGGTGGGAATCGAAATATGATGAGGTTTCGGAAGTGCTTTAAAAAAAATGAGTTCATGATTAAAAATTTTCAACTGTTTCTTTATGAATTTTTTGGATGTAGTATTCAAGAGATTATCATGAAATTTAGATTTAAGTGCTGTGATAGGCTTGAACATTCTGAAGAATGTCGAAAATTGTGGCATGAGCTTAGAGATTGGAGTTTCATTGTTATTACTGGGAAAAAAGATTTTAGAGGATAATAGTTTACTGTTGGTTTAGGGTTTCTTTTTAAAGGATTTATTCCTGATTTTTTATATATTCTCATCTTCTTCGAGTCTTTTGATTCAGAATATAAACCAAATATATTTTTCAGTAAAAAACCTTAGATATCTAATTTAAAATCATTATCTATTTCCTTTTCTATTCATTCTGTCTTTCTTATTCACTCTGATCATTCATCATGAATTAATTTCAAGTAAAACACTCGTTTTAAAGCTAATTAAATTAAAATCACAATCTACCCCTAATCTTTAGATTCACAATCCACCTCTTCTCTTAAAAATCACAAATGAAAAACTGTTACCTTCCTTGAAAACCCACAAAATATCAGTAATCCTATCTGATAATAAAATGGCCAGCACTGAAGACATGAGTCAAATGCTAAAAATCTTTGCAAAGATAGAATCTCTTTACCATCACATGTATGAAGATATAATCATTACAAAGCTTTCGACCCAAGGCCAAGAAGCTTCGATGGAGGCTCAACTGAAAGTCAAAGAAAAGTGGGCAAATGCTGTCGGATTAATGAGTTTTGGAGACTTACATTCACTTTTTGATATAATTTCAATTCCTTTCTTGATGTACATCAACAAACCTATTACGACTAGCATTAATTTGAATGTCAATCGTATAAGACTTCCGAAAGTTGGGGAATTGATGAAATTCTCAATTTTTTGTAAAAATGTGAATCAAAAAGTGATTGTTGTTTGGACTTTTGTTTATGATGAAAACGGAAATTTGATTGCTAGTGGAAATCATAATCTCAAATCATTGAAGAAATTCCCAGTAGCTAGAGAAAAGATTTAATAGTTTAGAGGTTTAGAAACTTAGGATAATTGAATAGGCTTTAATTAAAGAAAATTATTAGATTTATAAATTCAGGATTAAGATGAATGAAATAAAGAGTGAAGCCATTCGATTAAAAGTTAATTATATGATAAAATTATTGGATTTCAAAATTTTGGATTTAGGATGAATGAAATAAAGAGTTAAGACATTCATGTTTTTTTTATGATATCTTTAAACGATCATCGGGAATCAATATTGAGTTTAGCTACAATATTTTATTATAAAATGCATATCAAATAAAAACCAAATTTTAATTCATCAAAATAACTTTAAATTATGATTTAAATCGTTTTGTAAGGATTATATTTCTTTATAACTCAGTATATTCCTTCAAATATCTAACAATTAAAGAAAATTATCGAAAGTAAAAAATGACTTTTTACCACTTATTTAGTATTAGTATCCTCTATTTCTCAATTGATTTCTTTGCATTAAAGTTTAATTAATTATTATTGAATAGAGCATATGATTATCACTTTATATCAATGTATTTCTATGAGTTTTATTTATCTTCAAAAATCAATTTTTGAATATTTTTCTTCTTATCAATCCAGTAAGATAGATCTAGTACCTCAGTCAAAGCAGCAGGAAACTACTCCAAAGACTAGAGAAAACATTATTCATTTCTTTAACAAATCCTATTATCAGTGTGATCCATATACCCAGAATCATCTAAGTTTTAATTATTATAACACAGGCTTAAGGAAGATAATTTACGCTAAAAAAATGCTGGTCGTATCACCCAGATCCTCAAATAAGTGTTCTTCAAGTCAGTAATAATAGTTAATCTATTAGAAAATCGTAAAGAGATAATTTTGCAAAAGAATTTTAATGAATTTCTTAAAATTATCAGTTTTCGATATCTGAGGATACTTTAAAAGAAAATCATTAAATACATTTTTGAAACTCTTGGATAAAGTCCATAAAATTTTTTACAGGCCTGAAGTGATAAAAGAATCGATTTTTTATAAAACTGTTATTTTGTGAATGCGGATTTAATGACTAAGTTAAGATAATGTTTAAAATGGTGATGATTTATTGATGAGTGAATTACTAATTTTATTAGTGTTGAATCTCTTTTACTTTTAAAAGAAATTATTCTAGCTTTCTTAGGGATTTGCAGAGAAGTTATTATTAATCTAAAAAATTTTCGATAGTAAAGTTCTTCGATTAAGTGTTTCACAATAAGTGTTGAAATGACTCTAAATGAGCGATCTTGGTTCATTAAATTAATAAAATGTCTAAATTATTGAATGTTGAATATTTTATTGTTATTTTAAACAATTCTATAAGATTCACCTATAAAATTATTATTCGATAAATTACCAGGGTTTCTTTTAAGACTTTTACTTGTTTGATCAATTTTAAACCTGATAAGTTAATTAGGTTAGTAAAACTCCTAATTAGGATGATCCTGAAAGTTCTAATCCAGAAATAAAGTGCTAAAATTTTAAGTTCTATGTAAAACTGTTATTTTGGATTATTAATAAATATTTATTACCCTCAATGAAACCTTAACAGCAAAGGATTCAAAATATCTATATAAGATAGTTACTGAGTAAATAAAGCTAATAGTTAGTTATCATAAATAACTTTTAAATTCAGAGACGCTCAAGAATCAAAAGTTAAGTTGAAATTACTTTTCAGATATTTACCTTCTCACTCATAATATTATTACTGATACTTTAACTCTGTTAATTAATGCTGTGTTAATTGATGAATATGACAATTTCCTATAAATTTATTAGAATATTCAATAAATTGTATAGGATGAGTTATGAATGATGAAAAGGCTTTTTAAGTCTTAAAACAACCCTTATGTGAATCTGGTTATTATGATTGAATGCTATAAATTAGCATTTTCAGACTTGGGTACTAAAGAATCCTTATCCCTACTTTAAAATTTCAAGTAATCTAATATAAGTTCTCTAGAACTGTAATTAATCCAAAATGAAATTTTCACAATAAACTATATTTCTTAAATGGAACCTAATATTGAAGTGAAGAATACAAAATGCCTAAAAATTTTTGTTGCTGGGCCTCATAATTCAGGTAAATCAAATATTGTTCTGCGATACTGTAAGAACGAATTTCAGAGTAAAAATATCGGAATCAATGGAGTTGATTTTAGCTTAAAAACAATATCAATATCAGGACAATCAATAACACTTAAAATTGTGAAATTTATTTAGTTTGATCCAGACTATGGAGATAGATTGAAAATTCCGCTATCAATTTATTTTAGAATAGCTCCGACAATCTTTTTTGTTTACGAAAAATCATCGCGTAAAAGTTTATCGCATCTTGAAGATTATCTCAACAAGGCTACATTGCATTCGGTTAGAAATGCTACTTATATTGTTGTTGCTAATAAATCTGATTTACTTCCAGATGTGACATTTGAGGAAGGTAACGAAATAGCTAATCGATTCGAAGCTTTTTATATCGAAGTCAGGGCACTAAGCAGAGAAAATATCGATTATCTTTTTGAAATAGCAGCATATATGACTCTTGGTAAGCAAACATTAAAGTAATAGTATAATCGATTTTAGCATAATAATTTTGCACATATTCTGAATGTGTTTATTAGCATAGAAATATATGAATGCTGATTCTTTTAATAATATATAAGTTCATATAATTTAGCTATTCAATAATCTAACTCTAAAATTTATCTCATTGATATATTTTAGTATATTATATATGAGCAAAGATTCATAGTAATAAAAACATAAAATAATCAACAAAGATTAACTTTTCCCTAAATTCTCTCAAAACCATGAATAATAAAACCCTAAATCACTTTAAAAATCTTATAAAACTTTCAATATCTTTAAACCTATCCATTCTTTAAATAATATCAATTCAAGTAACAACAAAAAAATTCAATAATTCAAAAAAAATCCAATAATCACCATTTTCTAATTTTTCTCATAACAACTGAACTTCAAGTCATTAATAAATCTTATGGGTTGCGGACGAATGACATTTAAATACAAAATTATCAAAATTCACCTTTCTCCAAAAATCTTTGATTTTGTTTTCCTCTCTCAAAAAGAAGCTCGAATAGGAAGGTACTTCTTCGACGACGAGTTAGTTTCATCACCTGGACAAGAGCGAAGTTCATCAAAGAAATCAACTCTAATAAGCGAAAGCGGTTCAAATCCCTTGAAAAACATTTCAAAACTAAAGAAACTCCTTTTAAAAAACACATCTGAAGTACAAATCTGGGACCTTTGGAAGTCTTTTTATAACGTTTTGGCTCTTTCTAACTATTCTGACCTGCCAATAGAAAAAAACATTTCACAAGAAGTGATTCTGAAAGATATAAATAGAACTTTTCCGAATCATCCTTTCTTTTCTAATGAAGAATTCGGGCACTACGGGCAATTCGCATTATATCGAGTTCTTTGCAAGTTTTCATCAACATACCCGTCTGTGGGGTACTGTCAAGGAATGAATTATATTGTGGCATTTTTGCTTCTGGTCTCAGGAAGTCACGAAGAAGAAGTCTTCTCGTTCTTTGTAGAGCTTTGTGATGAGTTTAACTTGTTTAAAGCGTTTTCGGAGGATATGGAAGAGATGCATCGAAATCTGTGGATATTTGATAGGCTCTTTGAATATAACTTTCCTGAGTTGAGAAGTCATTTCTTGGAAAATGAAATCACTGAAGATATGTGGATCTTCAAATGGATTCTCTCCCTCTTCACCACCTCTCTCAACCTTCATACCACTGCCAGAATCTGGGGCTACCTCTTATCCCGAGGTATCCGAGGACTCTTCGAAGTCTCATTCGGAATTTTAAACATTTTAAAATCCGATCTACTCAGATCAGACCTTTCAGAAATTTTAAAAACATTCGAAGAACTACCTTCATCTCAATTATCTTGGAAAAAACTTTTAAATTCAAGTAAAAAATTCAAGATCAAATCATCAAAACTCGAAAAACTCAGAAAAGAATATCAAAATATTCAAAAAAAAAAAGAAAACTTCAGATATCTCGATGCACCCGAAGATAAAAATGAAGGAAAAAGAGGAAAAAGTCAAAATTTAATCGTTCAAGAAATAACTGAAACTTTAGATGACTTGCCTCTTTTTTTCAAGAGTAAGTCAGGGTACTCGACGCCGAATCGACCAGGGAATTTAGGACCTGTTGTAAAGGGTAATGAAAATTATTACAAAATGGGAAGAGTTTCTTTTGTTGAGGACAGGACCATTGGGGAGGACGACATTATTTCTAAGCAGTTTTTAGATGACTTGATTAATGAAAAGACTTGTGGGGATAGTTTTATCATTCAGGTGTGTAATTCAAATAAATAGCTGGTAGTAAACATTTGTTTAATCAATAATTTGGACTTATATGAAAAACAGACCCATCAGCTCTAATGTCAGAAGAAAATGTTTTTTTGATGATGCTACTCCGAGGTACTCTGCGAAGAAAGACTTTTCAATTCTCCATTCTCCGTCTAAAACTGCTAGATTTCTTGATGATAACTTTTCGAAAATCTCGCAACTGTCGAATATTAACCCGATGGAGATACTTTCGAAAGAGGTGTCTAATCAGTTGAATACTCTTAAAAAACATACTAACTCGACCCACATCTACCACTCTTCCATGAAATCACGTCTCAAGACATTTTCAGTTGACTTATCAAACACAGTCACCGCCCAAGAAATAGCCAAATCAAACGAAAAGCGCTTAAAAACTCGACTAATAGCATTAAAAGCCTTGATTTCCCAAACCAAATCAAGACAAGATTCTCTGACATCCGACCAAGAGACTTATTTTTTCATGCTTCAAAGACTAAAAGCAATGCAAATTTTTCTTGACATAAAGAAAAACTTCCTTAACAGTCAAATCAAAAACAAAAATCAGGTCCTTTCACAAGTCGATGCGATGAGAAGTCTTTCAAATGAAAGAAAAACGAGAAATGTTCGCGCTCATAAACATTTGAATCGGTCATTGACCTTTTTTCATAGAGAGTATCAGAAAGCTACAGGAAAAATCAAAAATGACTTGGATTTGATGGAGTTTATTGATGAAAATAGAGATATGAGGACATTTCGACAGCAAAATATAATTGAACAGGTTGGTATCAATGAAAAAAATCGAAGGGAAAAAGCGGTGAGGGAAAGTTTACTTTTGCATAAGACGTGGTTTTTGCAACTATCAAAGAAATATGAAAGTTCTATGGATAGGTTCAGCAAAATTGACCTCGCTTTCAAGTCAATCAAAAGTATCACAGGCCTTGACGACGTCAGCCTACTCGTAAAAAAACTAATGACAAAAGAAGAAAACCTGCACAATCTAACCCAAATAATCGCCACAAACAAACTAAAAATCGATAAATTTTCGAAAATGAATTCAGACCTCCAGAAAAACATCAACCAAATTTCAATAAGCGATGCAGGAAGCCTAAGAGAAATAGAAATCCATTCCAAGACCTCAACCCTTCAATCAATATCCACCCAAAAATCCCAAATCTCCGAAAAACATTTAAAACTCTCTTCAACCTTCAAGAGCATAAAACAATGGGTGTTAAAAATGATCATTCTTTTCGACCCAGACTTCAAAATAAACAACGAAAAGTTATTCGAGTTATTTTCAATCCTGAAGTTCAAGCTTCACTCCTCACTAAAGCCACGTCAAACCTTCAACTCCTTAAAACCCCTGAAAATTCCATTGCTAAACCCAGTAAGTCTTCGCAAAAAGGAGCGTTTTTCCTTAAACCAAGACTCTTTATCTCTTTCAGACCTAAACCACACTTCCAGTTCAAATTCTAAAAGTTTAATCTCCCTTCTCTCAGAAAAAAAGCGAAAAAAGTAGTTAATTCAAAACTCTTAACATATTTCCACTAAAAATTCATCAAAATCTTCTTTCCTGAACTTGAGGGTAAAACTGATTAAACCTTCTTCCTAAATCTTCAGGACTGACAAAAAACTTTAAATCTTTCTGTTTTTCTAAAGTTTTTCTAACATTAGGACTACTCATCAAAGACTTGGACCTTACCTGTTTGACGAGATTTACTCCTTTAGTGCTTCGAGAGTTGCGAGAATAAGCTTCATTGCGTTGATATCGTCCTGGACTGGAAGGAACTCCGTAAAGACTGCTTCGGTCGAGAGACTTTGCGACACAGTCAGTTGAACTTTCGCTTCGGTTCACTGCGAATTCAGTCACTGAACTTCGGTCACTTGATAAGGGCTGCGGGTGGATTGAGATTGTTTCAGAGGTCGCAATGCTCCACTTTTTACGAGTTGCTTTCACTGGACCTACTGATGGGATCCCCATTTCTTCTAATATGTTTCGTGATGAGGGAAGTTCTTGACTGTAACAGGGTATTAGGGAGGAATTTCCCATTGTCGATTTTTAATTAATTACTGGATTGTGTTGAGAGTTATGAGATGTTTGGGGAGGGTTTAGTGGAAAGATGGAAATTTATGTTTTTTTTAGTGGATTTGGGATAAATTTAGAAGGGTTTAGGTTTGGAGGTGTTTGGGTTGAGTTTTAAGGGTTTTTGTGAGGTGGTTAAAGGAGTAGCTTTATTTAAATCTCTGTAATCATCTTAAAACCTCTTTCCACAACTCTTCCCAAACCTATTTAAACAATCTCTATCACTTTATTACAACCTAAAAGCCAAATTGTGCAGGTTCTCCATGTATCTCAATCTGATACACACAGGTCACTTCAGCTCCATGATTCGAAGAAACTTCAAACTTAAAAACCTGTCCAGGTTTTTCACAGTTACTCAAACATGAAAAAGTTTGAACAAACTCCGGGTCCGGTCGAGCTTTAGACAAGATAAACTCGTAACACCCTAGAAAAACCTGATCCTCATCATCTTCAACGCGATAAACACAGATCTCTCGAGGAGCACTGTCAAAGTTAATCAAATTGCAATGTCTAAAAGTAAAATGTTGAGGATAAACCTTCTTTTTCGTCTTAATCTGCACAAAACCCTTATGTCCCTCGAATCCCCAGCATTTTCCTTTCGAGTTATCAGGATTTAAAAGTAACTCAGGAGGATTTTCATCACTTTTAAAGAAAAATCCTAAAATTTTCACTTGTTCTTGATGAGTTTTTATTATCTCTGCACCGTTGAAGTCAGCTGCGTAATTTATCAAATCTGAAAAAGTTCTTCTTTCTTCAATGGTGATTGGAGTTCGAACATACCCGATACTTGAAGGCTCTGAAGACTGCCAACAGTTGATGAGAAAAACAAGTCCTAAGTTGATGATGCCGATTAGAAAAACGATGACTTTTAAAAAAGCGCAGAAAGAATTTGACTCTTTCCAAGGCTCATAGCGAGAAACTCTAGAATTGTTATTTCTTGACATTAAATTATGGCTTTATTGAACTTTTAGCCATTTTCAGTATCTTAGAGGAAAAGTTTTAGTTGTTGGTTGATTTTTTTTAGTTAGAAGATTTCTTTAGGTTTTTTTGTTCTTAGCATGAATGAATACTTGCTCTTATAATGGCCAGAGCTTATAAAAATGACGCAAAACAATGAGATTATTGACATGGACCTCCGGGAAAATGACCCAAATGTCAGTTCGTCGGTTGACACTGAACTGATTCTTGACTTCTACTCGAATGTATGGGCTTTGATTATCTTGATTATTGCTGGGGTCATGCTTCTGGCATTTGTATATACTGAGCTCAGGTTTCGCTATAGACAATATTTCTACAACAAGTGTCTTAATGAAGTGATTGATGCTCCTGCAGAGCTGAATCAGAATTACAATGGAAAACTCGTTTTTTTAGTCGGAAAACTGACTCAAAACTCACCGGTTTATTTCTATGATCCTGTCTTTCCTTACTTTGAAATTACTGGAGTGGGGCTGGTAAAGCGGCAAGTGGAAATGTATCAATTTCGCCGAGATTCTTCAAAAAACTACGAAAAAACCTGGAATTCCTCTCCGATAAAAAACAGTCAAGAAGCCTTTAAAAACCCAAGCTGGAGATTCAAAAGCGAAACTTTGACCGAGGAAATCGATTTATCGGTCTCTCATATAAAGCTATCAAAGGAATGTTTCGGAATCTTACAAGAAAAGGGATGTCTAAAACCAATGTACCCTCATGAAATCTGTGAGACAGTCGGAAGCTTTCATATCCATTCTGATGACGTTTATTATTATTTGACTCAAGAAAAAAATGAACTTCAAGTCGGCGACTACCGTTTTAGGTATTTTTACCTTGAACTAGGAAATTATGTCACGATTCTAGGAGAGTATTTTAACGGAAATGTCAGAAAATTCAAGGGATCACTGATTTTTGCTGAAAATGGAGTCGTTTCTGTCGAAAGTATCTTCGAAAGGATGAAGGAAAGGAATCGATTTAGTCAGAATGTTGTTCGAGTTTTAACTGTTGTAGCTTTGCTGGTGTCTTTTCTGGCAGCTACATTTGTTGTTTAATGTAAATTATGTATATAGGAATTTGTGGAATGGTTCTTGGTTGCGAATATTTAATTTTGAAGATTTGAGTTTTGAAGACTCGAGGAGATGATTGATCATTATGTGAAGATTTATGATTATCAGATGGTTTTTTATTATTTTAAGATTCATTCTGGTGAGAATTTGTTTGAAGGAGAGGAGATAAGAAGAAAGAAATGATTAGACTCTGGAGATATTATTGAAATTTAAAGAATTCAAAGTCAATGACAGGTAATTCACTCTTACCACTGCTTTTTACACAAGATTATAGCGTAATTCTACAAAGGGCTGCTTTTTGAATGAAGTTCGGTTGTTCTGTGATTCTCTGTATGAATTTCAATAATAAACCAGGCAACTCCTAAATATTTTAAATGTTTCACAGACTACTTTTAATTAATTAAGCCTTCAAGTCGAAAAATTGCATTCATCTTCGGCTTTTTCCAAACGAAACGGGATGGATTTTCAATAGGCGAATCACAATTAAAATCGAAATCAAAGTCCTTCGATTGTTGTTTTACCTTCATTTGCAGTTCTAATTTCATAGATTCAAAGATTTCATCAAAGCTTTCTGATATCTTGATATTGAAGTTAATTCTCTCTGACATTTATTAATTTTTCTAGAATGATTTCAGGTAAAATCTTTTTCAGCAAGGCAAAAAATTTGAAAAGTTTCCTAAATAATGAAAAAAATTTTTTTTTATGTGAAGTAGATGATTTGATAGATTCTTTGAATTTTTCCTTTGGAAAATTCACTTAGGAGCATTTTTTTTATTATTGTTTTTAAGATTGATTCATAGTTTATTAAAATTGCACTGTGGTAATTAAATTGACCGAAGCAATCCTCATAAAGAACAATTGATCCAGATTAAAGTTCCAATTTTTTACACCATTTTAAATCTTCTTGTTAGAAGCCATAATTATAAAATTACTAAAGCTCCATTACATCCATGCATAAAGTAATATCTTCTAATCATTCCAATAACAAAACATAATCCTTTATTCATAATCAGATAATTTCTTTCTCACTCGTATTTTTCTATAATCCCAAGAAAAATGATCCGATATTAAAATTCAACCTTTTCTCTCATCAACTCATTACAAAATCATCTGCAAATATAATAAACTAGCTTAAAAAACTACATAAGCTAAAATTACAACGAGATGAAAGAACTTCCCGATGATTCTTTGGCTTCATAACTCACCCCGTTGAAATAATACTCTCCAGACTGCGAAGCGTCTGTCGGTTTGATGAAAATCTCTTCAATTTTAAGTAAGTCACTCATATCGTCAACTTCTTGGTCTAGATTCAGAGCGCTTTGATAACAGCAGGTGTTTCCCATAATTTTATAAACATTTTGAAGAATTATTAAAAGAATTCAAATCAGAAAATCCTTAAAAATCGATTAGAAAGGTTCTTTAAAGTCAAACAGATCGAAAAAGACAGAACTTGAAGATTGAAGAAAGTCGCTATTTTAAAACCATCGATTATATTAGGACTATTATTAAATTATTTTCATCTGATTCTTGTTTCGTGCAAAATTTTGAGTTCTTTAAATCTTAAAATTAAGTTTATATTGTTTAAGTCAAAATATGGTTTCCAGTGATTTTAGATTCTTATTCTTATAAAGAAGTGATTATGGGAGATTTTAATGAATATGAACAAAGACTTGACTGTCACCCTTCATCCAAGAGCAAACATACTGCAATATCTTCAACTTTTCCAACCCAATCATCCTCATATATCCCAAACTCGAAGCCATTCGAGTGTCAAGTATGCTTCAAAAAATTTTCATCAAAGCAAAACAAGCGAGAACACATCCGATTGAAGCACACTTATTCATCAGGTCAAAAGCACATCCCGCTGATATCCCAAAACAAAAAAACATCAGACCTCTTAATCCCAAAACTCTCGACATTAGTCTTGTCAAGTTCAGACCCCGACATCCGTCCATTTACCCGAATACAAAAAATTTACCTTTTTTCTGACCTATTCGAGTCTTCTGAACTTTCAGAAATATCAGAAACCCGAAAGTCCTTCAAAGAACTTCCACCTTTAAAAGCGATAGTAAATTAAATTACGTTTTTTTAGATTTAAGCAACTTGACATACTTCGGCAGGTCTGGAATAGTTGACGGAATTTCATAATGCCCAGGGCCTGGGTCTTCTTCTTGTCCTTCCAGGTATTTCGAGGACTTTTTAAAAGTCCAAACAGGCGACTTCGGAGAACTTGTTAAATTTTCAGAGACTTCATAAGTTCCAGGTCCTGGAGTGACCATCATTTGTTTATCATATCTTTTATTCCCTTTTCCAATAGTCGCATGAAAACTATGAGCTTTCGGTAAGTTATAATCAGGTTCATACTGCCCAGGTCCAGGTCTTAAAATATCAGGACTTGTCACTTCTTTCCTACCGACCATTGAAAACTTCGGCCCATTCATCAAAAAACTAGAAATTTCATAATTCCCAGGCCCAGGAGCTTCATTTTTTCCTTCAAGTCCAGAACGATTACTTTTTCCAATAGTTTTTCCAGGACTACTGTTATTTTTCAAAGAATACTCTCCAGGTCCAGGTCCATCTTCAACCCTATTAAAACTAGGTCGTTTTCCTTTCCCAATCGAAAAAGCAGGAACTGACTGTCCTGGTCTTATCGGGTTAAAAGCTCCAGGTCCTGGAGTTTTTAAAGAATTATTCGGCAGGTCACGTTTTGGCTGAATTTTAAATCCAGGTTTTTGTCTTGCTTCATCTGCGAAGGAAGACAAGTTGTAAGTGTTTGGGGAAGGGACGAAAGTTGAGTCGATTCTGATTTTTTCTTGACGGGTGAATTGATGTGAAGGAGAAAAGGACTTGGAATCAGTTTCGTAGTCTCCAGGGCCTGGGTGGTAGTCAAGGTTGGAAGCGTAGCGCTTTGACTTGCTGAAGGTAAAAGACTTCATGACTGGAGAGATTTCTGGAGAATAACACCCTGGGCCTAGAGGAGTTTCGATTTGCTTTGAAGAGTCTGATGGAAGGGAATAAGTCTTGTTGCCCATGGAGTAGCTGATCTTCGGCAAGGGCTTCAGAGGGTTGTAGCTGCCTGGCCCTGGAGAACTGACGATGATCTTTTCTCCTTTTTCTCTCATCATTTGTCTTCTTTTTCCTTTCCGTGGAGCCATCACCTGGTCGACGAAGCTGGAAATTTGATAACTCCCTGGCCCTGGAAGGACTGATTTATTAACTGATACACTTCTTAATGCTTTTCCGAAGATTGATGAAGGGACATTCGTGACAGAGTCTCTTGTGTTGTAAGCAAGAGGACTTGGAGTGAAACGATTCGTTGTTTCAGGCTCAGCTGGGTATTTCTTCCCCATTGTGTAGGCAGGAGATGATGAATGCTTCATATTTGAATTAAATTAATTAACTAAAACGATTTTTCCGTTTAACAACTCGAAATTTCTCCCGGAAGTCTTGAAAATCGACTTTAAACTTGGGAACATTTTATGAAAAGCTGAAACTTCTGAGTAAAAAGTTTCGAAATTAACAGGATTTTTCGAATTTTTTAACTTTTGAAGGAGTTTTTCAAGGACTTCATTGTTGTTCATTACTTTTCCTGCGACTATCAATGAGGCCATTGCGATTTGGGACTCTTTCATGTGGAGATGTTCGTAGAAGTAAAGGGAAAGTTTTGAAAAGTAAAGAGCTAAAGATTTTACCTCTTCGTTGAATGAGAGTTTAAGGCAAAGTTCTTCGATTAGGTCGTATCGAGTGATAAAGTTGACTAAAAAGCCTAATTTCTTGAGAATTGCTTGTTCGGCTGTTAAAAGGTCTTCCAGGGAAAACTTGCTGTGACCGATTCTTTCGTGCATTGTTTTTAGGGAAAGAGCTTCTACGTCTTCGAGCTTTGAACCGATGAAGACACTTATCATTCCGATTATGTGGAGAAGGCTTGAGTGGATGCAGGCTGATTGGCTTTGGAAGTACTTGTCCATGATTTTTACTGAGATGAAGAATGTCTTGTTGGAAAGCTTGAATGCTGATGTTATTTCACAGATCCAATCTACCATTCGTGCGCGGTATCCGGGGGTCACATTATGCACCTTTAGGCAATCTGGTGTAAAAGCATGACAATCAACAATTTCAATCCTCTTCATACGTTCTTCATGTTTTTCAGGAGTTTGAGACCGAGTCCTTAAAGTTCTAATCAAAACTCTCGTCTGACTCATTCTCGAGGTGCTAAAACTGGTTCTTGAAGTTTTCCTGCGTATCAAATGCATTTATCACCAGATGATGATACAGTATCTTTACTCAAACTTTTCCATATTTACGACCTAATGGAAAGTGAGTCCTGCTTCCAAGACCTATCAATAATCGACAAACAAGACTGGAACAACATTCCACAGCCTTTAATAAAAGCTTTAAAAACGATAAAAAAGTGCATAATCGGTCTAGTCTACAAGTTCAAAGAAAACAACGACCATATTCAAGAAGTTGAAAGAGAAAGCCTCTTCAAAATCAACGAATTCGACACTGAAGTGAAAAACATTCGAAAAACTTCAATAGCGACTGAAGACTCAGTCAAAGGTTCAATCCAAGAACTAAAAGAACAACTTGAATCTTCTCTTTCAACATCAGCTAAACTCTACTCAAGTGAATTCGAGTCATTAAAAAAAATCTCTGACTCGAAGTTCACTCTTTACGATCAGAACTTTAAAGGTTTTTCAAATAATTTGAAAACTTTTCCAAAATACGATGAGGTCGAAAAAATGATCAAAGCAGCTCTTAAAGAAAACAACGGCAAGTTCGAAGTTGAGATCAAAGAAGATGTCAAGTCAAACTTTATTGATCCTGAAATGAGAAAAATCGAGAATAAATTTGATCAGCTTGAATTTTATAAGGAAGAAGTGAAACAGTGAGTTTTAATTAGGAAACTTTTAGAACAAACTGAAGAAAGGTCGAAAATTCTTAAAAGTCTTGTTTATGAATTTGACCAAAAAATCACTAAAACTAAAAAAAATCAGGAAATTTTAATGGAAAAACTGGAAAAAATCCAGGAAGAAAATGATTTTTCTGCTAATGAAGCCCAGGGACGTATGGATAACTTGAATAAAACCTTTACTGATAAAAATCGTGCTTTGGAGTACTCGATTGAAGATACTTATGAAAGGTTTTTAAAGTTCAGTCAGGAAATTCATTCAAAAATTGAGAGTCTTTCACATGAAATAAGGACTGTTCAGAACTCTTTCACTGAACAACTTCATGAATACGAATCAAAAGATTACAGAGAGTCTCCTGAACCGAAAGAAACAAAAACTCCGCCTAGGGAAGAACAGATTGTCGAAAGTAAACCAAAAAAAATGAAAAAAAAGAAGGTGCAGAAAAGTCAACCTGATTTAACTGAAAACTTCAAACAACTCAAGGCTGAGTCTTTAGAAACTATGAAAAATTTTGAAGAGTTGTTTAAAAATAGCTCGAAAAAAATATCGGAGGATGTTGATGGACTGATCCAGGATCTAAGGAAGGATATGAATGAGAGTGTTTTTGAGATACGTGAAAAACTTCACTGGCTTCCAGTCAACATAAGTGAAATAAAAGGTATGAACCCAAGCGAAGCCCGTATATTCATCCTCGAAGCCCGTCTTCGAGCAGAAGAAAACGCTCGAAACGAGCAAGTAAGCAAGTTATTTTCCGCATTAGAAACCTTAAAAAGTGACCTGCGCTGCACATCCGAGACAACAAACTACGGAGTAACCTTCCCAAGCATAACAAACAACACGCAAGACACCCGTTCAAACGACTGGAACTTAAAAGAGTTCTCCAAACGAGTAGTGTCTTCAATTCGAGACGTTCCAACTCCAGAGCGTTTGCGTCAAAAGCCTGTAAACCACCCAAGACTCTTCCTATCAGTAGACCTAAGAAGGGGAAACCGTCGACTAAGCACTTAAATCATCGACTTTAAACTTAAACTTAAACGATCTTCATAAATTAAATGTCGAAACACGGAAAATCATTTGAAATTTTGAATGAAAACGGAAAAGGACTTATTCCTGTCCTTCAGGTAAAAAGGGCAAAATTCGCTTGTCCTTCATCTTCAAAGCTGATGATTAAAGCAGATTCTCAGGGTGTTAAAGAAAAAAATGAGAAAATTCAACTTTCTACAGATGTTCAAATCAGGTCTGCTGCTATTTTAAACAGTATTTCTCCTAATCGCATTTCAAGTCGATCTCCTGGGTCACAAATGATTGACTTGAAACTCAGAAGAGAAAAAAGACTTCTTAAAAACAATTCTCTTAGTAAGTCATTTTATGAGGTTAGAGAAATGTTAAATGAAAAAGAAAGAAATGAAGGAAAAATTTTACTTTTTAAACTTAAAGAAAAAATCAGGAAAGCTAAGGGAAATTGTTTGGAACTTTTCACTGTTTTTCAGGATATTTTTGAAGAAGTTATTGAAAAAGACTTAAATTTCACTGCAGTTTTGATGGAAGTGAAGGAAGGATATGAAGACTACATCAAGAAAATCCAAGATTCTCAAAAGATCAGAAGTTTAGAAGACCAAGTCAAAGACTTACAATCCCAAATCTTTAATTTAAATGAAGAAAGTCGGTCTTTTGAAAGGAACCTTGACCGAATATCCAAGGAAAACCTGCAGCTTTCAAAAGACCTTGACAGAAGTGAAGAAATTTGCACAGAACTTCAAAGAAAACTCTGCAAAATCACTTTATTCGAGTTGTCAAACTGTCCAAAAGACGACCTAACCTGGAAGTCCTTAGTAAGCGAGAACCAAACCCTCTACCAAAACTTCTTAAAACAAGGAGAAGAGCTTTCTTCCTTCCAATACAAAGAAAAAAAGCTCTTTCAACTAATAACCGCTTTAAAACAACGTGGTTTCCCCGTAGAAGAAGTCTACCAAAGTGAAATCGTAAAAAAAAAACATTCAACTCCTTCATCCCCATCAAGCAGCAGCTCAGAAAATGAAAACCTTCTCTCTTCCCGTCCTTTAATCCCAAGAAAACCTTCAATAATCCCTCTTCTTTCACTGCGACTTTGCATGGCTGATTCAATCGAGGATTTCTAACCTAATAAATATGAAACCAGTGAAGTCTCCTCGAAATGTCCAGTTTCGCATCTCATCAACCCAAAAGCTTTCCGCGAAACTTACAATTGACCTTCCAGTAGAAGACGAAAATCCAGAATTTTTCAACAAAAATTCACCTGTTTCAAAAAAAGTCGTGACTGAAATTCAAAAAAATTCAGGGGTTTTCGCTCCAAAGCATAAAAAAAACAGTATCGGGAAAAAGGTTTTTACTGAAGGACAGAAACCGACTGTTTTCAAGTTTCCACCGACTCCGAAGGTCCTGATTAAAAGACCTGTGAAGACTGTGGTGCATAGAAGTAACTTGGATAGTAAAGGAAAAGTCCTGCAGAAGAAGTTCTCAGTCACTCCAACTACTAGGCAGGTAGTCGAAGGACCTGGGAAAAGGCCTTCAACTGCGACGAATGCGGAAAAAGTAAAGTTAAAGCCAGAGACCGGTTCAAGTCCACTTACAAGTTTTGTGACTCAAGTAAAGCAAAACAAGACAAAACAATTCAAATTTCCTGTTCAAGATAATCAACAAGATACAGATGATAAGAAAAGTGAAATTTTATATAAAGAACATCTCTTTCAAACCTTCCAAGCCATGAAGTTCGTCAGGACTTTACAGCCTGTAAACATCGACCAACTCCGAGAAAAACGTGTTTCAGTCCCTAGGCGAAAAGGCTTTGAATTGAAAAAAACTCTAATCTTCGACTTAGACGAAACTCTTGTTCATTGCTGTGAAGATGTCAACTTTTCTAGTCCTTCAGTCATCCTGCCTATTGTCTTCCCCAGTGGCGAAACAATTGAAGCAGGAATCAACATTCGGCCTTTTGCATTAGACTGTTTAAGAGAAGTAAGCAAGTACTTCGAAGTCTTCGTATTCACTGCTTCTCACCAATGCTACGCTAATGTCGTTCTTGACCATCTAGACCCTAAACATGAATTAATCCATCATCGGTTCTTTCGTGATTCTTGTGTCAATATGAACGGCGTCTTCATCAAAGACCTGAGAATCTTCGCTAATCGCAACTTGAAGGACATGATCATTGTTGACAACGCGGCTTATTCCTTTGCTTATCAACTGGAAAATGGAATTCCTATTGTTTCTTGGCATGATGACCCGAATGACAGAGAACTGATGAATTTAATTGATTATGTTAAAGCACTTGCAAGTGTTGATGATGTCAGAGAAATCAATGATGCCACTTTTCGACTTAGAACGTTTTATGAAGACTATATCAATGAGTTTTTGGCTAATGATAAGAAATAGCTTATGTAATCTAAACACATTAGTGACTAGTTGTAAAAAGTTGAACGCCCGAAGAAGTTCTTTTCTAAGTAGTAAGTTTCGGCTTTTTTCTTCTTTTTGCTTTGCTTCAGAAGTCCCAGTGTCCAGAAATAGTTGCAGGTGTTTAAAAAGCGAGTTCTGAATAAAGGTTACTGTAAGTCTTCGAGGCCGTTGTGGACTGAACAACTTTTGCAGAATTCATCAAAAATTTGATTTAGCTTCAAATGTCTTCCTTTTCCTTTTATTATCCTAAACAATATCTGCATATCGCCATTGAGTCCTAAATTAGAAAAATGCAGTTGTTGAATAGTGATTTTCATTAAATCACTATCAATAAAATCACAGATATTCAAGATGTAATTTTCAGAATTTCCTAATCTTTTCGCAACTTCATCAAGCGGTTTAAGAGAATTAATGATTTTCATTCGAAGTTTCGGCATAAAAAACGACAACCTCCATTTTTTGCATTTACTTGAAATTTCCCAGGAAGCTGTTGCATGAGGCTCTAGATTTAAAAAGTCTCTTCTCAAAACATTGACCTCATCTTCACTAAGAATGCATTTTTCGCATAAGCCGACCATAAATTCATCATAATTCTCATAAACATCAAAAGGTTTCAAATCAAAAGACCCGATAAAGTCAGTGACAAGACTTGCTTGATCATCTTTTTTATTCAACTCATAAATTGATCGATGAAGGTCCTCAACACGAATTTCAAATCTCATCGGCGGTGTTTCAGCCATTCTAATAAAAGCCTGAAGTAACTCAGTCCAATAATCCTTCAAGTTAATCAGCTCTTCATTTCCATTCCTTTCCAAGAAAATCTCTCTTCTTTCAACTTTATCATTAAAAAACTTCAACAAACTAGATTTCAAGATTTTCATAAATTTCGCTTCACTTCGACATTCACTTAAAGCTGAAAAAATCTTCGAAGACATGACTGGAAAATTGCATTTTTGAGTTAAATTCCATAAAACTTCTGAAGTGATTCCAGAAAACTCAGGGTAATAAAACTGCTCGACTGTGATTTTCTGAAGAATACTCGCGTCAAGTGTTTGAGATAAAAAACGAGGGTCAGTTGAAATGTCTACCACGAAGGAAGTTTTAAAGGACTGGTCAATTAGGTACTCGAATATGAAACAAATCAACTCTTGAGGCCATTCTTCTAGACATTCAATGTAAACTACCAGGTTTGAGTTCTGCATTGAGTCTTTTATTTGCTGCAAAAGTTGCTTCTTTGTGCTGGACTTTGAAGTGATTTTCAGGATTAAAGGGTGAAGGTTGTAAGATTTTATCACTTCTGAAAAGGTGTTGAGAAGGATATCGCCTGAAGTCGATTCCATGTCGTAACTGAGAATCGCCACTGGGATTGAAGAATTGTCTAAAAAGTTGATGATTGAGGTGAAGACTCGAAGGGACTTCTCGTCGAAGATTGAACGGATTAGACTCGTTGTTGAGGATAGGTAACTGGATAGTTGGATTTTAGAGGATTTTAAGGAATTACCGTGGAAGGTGGAAATTCCTTGCATTTTTATTTTGGGGATAGGGAAGTTAATAGATGGGGTTGGAGGTTTTTGAGATTATGGGTTTATTTATGATTTTTATGCAGGTTTGATATTGGGCTTGTGGAAGATTGTGGAGATTAAGGGATTCGAGCATTTCAATATCATTAAAATTTATGTATTGATTAAGGTCTCTTGATTTTTATTTTTAACATTGATGAGAAGGATAAAACTTTTTGATGTTGGATTATGAATGAGAAGGTTTATAATAGTTTAAAAAATGGGATTATTTATATTTATTCATTTACCTTCATGTGTTCAATAACAAAGAAATTAAACCTAATTAAAAATTAGGAGGCACGAATCACTATGTTGAAAGGAATTTATTTAACAGTACCTAGTTTTAGAATGCATATTCCCATAGTATCTTGATTTCTAAATTATAAGTATGATTATTATATAAGTGCTTTGGAGTAAGTAATTGATAGACAAGTTTACAACATAAGTTCTAAATTTAATCTCAAAGATACAAGATACTGTAGTGAAGGAAGTACTATAGTAATTTATTAGTTTTATTTAAAAGAAAGACCATATAAAAGGTTATTAACTCTTTCATACCTATAATTTTCAAGAAATACTAATTATACATTATTGTGATGATGAGCTAGATTTAAGCGTTTTCCATAATAGTATCTATCACAAAAAATACAGATCATATTGTGCATAAGAATATTTATGTAACGAATGAGAGTAATGGCGATACTGAGCTTTAACTTTAAATGAATCCAACTGTATTACATGAAATTTTTAGATCTACTTGCTCCTTTCTTTGTTACTTTCTATATTCAGCCAGTATCTGTTAATCAAGCTAATTATTTTAAACCCTTTTTGATGTACCTATGCAATATTTTAGTTTATCGTATAGAATTAATAATAATTACAGCAATGAATGGTTATCTAAATATGATGATCCTAATTCTCAAACCATTATTTATATCCATCCACTCATAGTTGATCTTAATTCTGCCTTTCCTTTATCTCTGAAAAAATGTGATTCTCAATGGCCTGTTTTAGAGACACAAATCTTTTCTTCGCAATTTTTTTTTTTTAGTTTTCTGGTATCATTCTCTTTGACTTTTTCAAGTGTTTCTTGGATAATTTTCCTTGGAAAATATAATTCGAATGTTCAGTTATAAATTCCTAAATAGAAAACATTTTAACTAGATAAATTTTCAATTTTCATTGAAGCAAAGGTCTCATATTGCTTGATCATAGTCAAATTTTCATACCTTTTGGTTTCGCTTTTCTTAAAATTTCACTACTCTCAAAGCATCCATAATTATGAGGAAAAATTTAGTAATTTATAAACTGTTCTTAAATAATTTGCGAACTCTGCCATAAATGTTTTAATGTAATAATTTGATGTGCTATTAGGGAATGATATTCAGAATTTTTTTTTAATATATCAATAATTAATGTAATCAGTTGGAACATTAAGTCTCGCAGTATAATATATTGAAATATTGTGAAAATTATGAAGGTTCGATTATCGAATTAACGTTATATACGAATTAAATACTAAATCTCTCTAATTAATCTATAAATTCTTAAGATCCGCTTTTAAATACACAAATACAGAAGTATTTCTATCAGTTTTTCAAGCGAAGTTTAAAAAATGAAGATGAGCAAAATATCAAATAAAAATCAGGAATTGTTGTGTGTCAATCTACGTATAGAAGGTTCATAGACCACAAAAATTCAAGAATTTTAATATAATTCAAGTAGATATCAAAGATTTAAAATAATGAAAAATATCCAAAATGTCTATATTTCACTTAAATAATGAAAAACTTTCTCAAAATCCCTTCACCTCCACCAAACTTTAAAATCCTCCAAAAAAAATCCACAAAAAATTTTCCTTCCCCATCAAAAAATTTTAAAACCTTATCACTAAAATCAAGCCATTAAAATCTTCCATAAAATACATGTGCAAGTTTAACATGATGTGTCAAGAAAACGACGAGAACTGCACCTGCTGCAAGTCATCCCTGATCTTCCCTCAAGCAGTTCGTCAATTTTTACCTTCCTCATCCTCAGACTCGACACTGCTTTACCACCTTTTTTCCCTGGTGACCCATCAAAACGAAGTGATCAGAAGACTATCGGAGCAAACATCATTAGCCTTAAAAAAAGTTGAAATCCTTTCAAAAGAACTAGAAACAGGAAGTTTTTCATCTCCAGTTCATGTTCCCAATAAAGAAACTCCAACTTCTGATCAAATATTTTCTCTTTTGTGTGGGTCTAAAACTTCTCATCAGTATTCACTTCGACTTGTCAGTCAACTGCCAAGCCCAGCATATAAAGAGCGAGGATTCAGTTTAATGCTTGAAATAATTGACAGGAATCAGTGCAAAGCGAACTTGCACTTGCCTGTAAAATTTAAACTTGCTATTTTTACTGCTGAAAATCCTCCGAAATTACTTAAAGTCAATACTGCTGGAGATAAGATCATTAGAGGAACTGTTGAAGTTGATAGCAATGGAGTTGTCTTGTTTAAAAAAGTTGTTGTCAAGGAAGTTACCTCGCATTTTAGAAATGGGTCGTTTTTTTTAGTTGTTTTGCCGAAAAATTCACAGGAAATCAGACCTTTTATCATTGAAAATTTTGTTGTAAAGGCCAGAAAGTTCGTTGAAACTGATAAAATCAAGAAGAAAAAAACAAGTGATTTTCAAGATTTTTCATTAGACGAGGTCCAAAAAACTTTAGAATCCGAAAACAATAGCGAGAGCCTTTTAAAAATAACAAAAAATCCAGAATCTCAAGAAAACGATTTAGACGTGAAAGAAGCTGAAATTAACAAAGACCTTTAGACCCTACCAATAATAAAAAATCCAAAAAATTAACGAAATCTTAACTTTATTCATTATTATTCAAAAGTCTAAAGGGGTCCAATATGAAGAAAGTCCAAATCCACCATTTCTTAATTATTTATGAGAGTGATCGCTGAGAACTTACCCATCGGCACCTCATCCGAGTTGGTCAAGCGAGAATTCCAAAGAGCCGGCTCATGCAAAGTAGAAGTTCACGTAAGTTCTATTCAGGAGACAACAGCTTTCATTGACTATCTCGACATCGTCAACGCCAACAACGCGATCAAACTTTTCGATGGAAAGACCTTCGGAGACAGCATAATCACTGTTAAAAAGCATTTCGACAGCATGATTAACCTTTCAATAAAAAGACCTCCTTCCACCTCAGTCATCAACTTATCTTCCACATCAACCACTTTGAACCTCTCATCAAAAAAAAGCGAGAAAAACAGAGAAATCTTCATCAACCTAAAAAAAACTCCAGATTTAAATAAACCCAATGAAGACCAGGTAATAAAATTTAGAAAAATCGAAGAAGTCAAAATCCCAGTCCACTCAAGTTCAAACCTTTCATCTTCTGGGACTTCTGCGAAAGTCACAGAAAAATTATCAGAAAATCATGGAAAGGAAAGTTTAGCTCTTCCTGCTTCGAAAACTGTTGGAGTTGAATCGAAAACAATTGTATTAGAAAATAAAGTAACTCAGGCTTCAGAAGTCAAGTCACAAGAAAAACCACAGGAAAAAATAGTGGAAAAAATAGTAGATAAAAAAAAGGAAATAATTGTGGAAAAAACAAAGGAAATAATTGCGGAAAAAAATAATTTGACTCAAACTAGCCAATCTTTGAAAAATTCTAAAGTTTCTGATGAATTCAAAGAGAATGACACTGGAAAAGGAAAGAGTGTCAAGGAAATGGCTTCTAAAGGTGATAAAGAGGTGGATAACCTGATTGTTGAAAAAGAGGGAAGCAAGTTTCGAAGGATTTCTGATGATAAGTATTTCTGCATATTGTGCAAAAAGGAGCTTTCTGAGAGGTCGATTAAAGCTCACGTGAGTACTAAAGCGCATATAGCCTTGATGTAGTCTTAATGAATAATCATCAAATATTCAAACTCTGTTCCATCAGTTATAAATATGTCCGAAAAGACCAAGACTATCTCTGAGAAGAAAAAGTCTCCCGATGAGATCATTGAAGGTGTTTCAATTTACCAGGTCGAAAGAGAGGCTCTTGAAAGAGTATTCTCAATATTTACCAGCAAATCAGACAACAAAGACTCCCTTCAAGGCGCGTCTAGATTTGGATGGAAAGAGGTCTACCAGGTCTTAAAAGAACTCGGCTGTCCAATGAGCAAGCAAGACGTGCAGCTGATGATCTGGGAAGTAGATGAAGACCTAGACACTTACGTCTCAAAAGAAGAATTCGAGACCATGTTTAAAAGATGCGTTTATGACAAGACTGGTCTCGAGCCTAGAAAACTATTCAACTTGGTTCAGTTCATGATGTTCGACAAGGCAAACCTAAAAAGCATCACCGTTGAAGACACCTTGGAACTTATTTTCGTCAGGTACGGTATGGAAGTCCTAGAAGACGAAATCAAGGCTCTATTCGGAAATGACGAAAAACAACCAGACGGCACAGAAAAACGAATAACCTTCCCTCAGTACCTCGAGCAGATAAATAAGAAAAACATCATGCAAAGGAAGAAAAAAGCCGCCCGCAAAGGAAGGAATTAAAATTATAAAGGAATTTACAATAGGTCTAACTATTCATCCAATAACTCAAATTCAAAAATCATTAAAATTTTCATTCCTAAAAACTAAATCCTTTTAAACCCTTCCAAAAAATCTCCTAATTCAAATATAAATGTCTTCCCTAATCCTATCAATGTCAGACATCGAATGTCTAGACCGGCAAATCACATCCTTAATGGACTGTAAGCCTCTTCCGGAGAACGAGATAAAACTTTTATGTGACAAAGCAAAAGAGATCCTTTCCGAAGAGAGCAGTGTTCAAGCAGTTCGTACACCAGTGACAATCTGTGGTGACATTCACGGTCAATTTCACGACCTGATGGAATTATTCCGTATCGGCGGGTACCTTCCCGACACGAACTACCTGTTCATGGGAGACTACGTAGACCGAGGTTACTACTCCGTCGAGTCAGTCACTCTTCTCGTGTGTCTTAAAGTCCGATTCCGAGAGCGAATCACATTAACTCGAGGAAACCACGAGTCTCGTCAAATCACTCAAGTTTACGGATTTTACGACGAGTGTATGAGAAAGTACGGCTCAGCTGCTGTTTGGAAGTACTTCACGGACTTATTCGACTTTTTACCTCTTACTGCTCTTGTTGAAAATAAAATCTTCTGTCTTCATGGCGGGCTTTCACCGTCACTTGATACTTTAGATCATATCAGACAATTGGACCGGAAACAGGAAGTTCCTCATGAAGGAGCCATGTGTGACTTGCTGTGGTCTGACCCTGATGAAAGGCAAGGATGGGGAATATCCCCGAGAGGCGCTGGGTTCACTTTTGGACAGGATATTTCTTCGAATTTCAATCATGTCAATGGACTCAATTTAGTTGCTCGTGCACATCAGTTGGTCATGGAAGGGTATAACTGGTGTCATGATCGAAATGTTGTCACTGTCTTTTCTGCACCTAATTATTGCTATCGGTGTGGAAATCAGGCTGGAATTGTTGAAGTTGATGAACATTTAAATCAGTGCTTCTTGCAGTTTGATCCGGCACCGAGAAGAGGGGAACCTCATATTGCGAAGAGAACTCCTGACTACTTTTTATAGATTAATTAATGACTCAGTCGAAAATCAAAATTGTTATAAATGGATTTAAGGCTAGAAGAAGAAAATTCCAAAGTAATCTCCACACAGTTAATATCCCTAATTAAAGAAGAAGAAAAGAAGACTCGACTGATGTTAAACGAGCTTCATTCCGAAGTAAGCTACGACATCATATACCTAAACTCTCAACTAGCAGCAGAAAAAGCAAGACTTGCTTACCTATGCAGCGTTCTTTTCTGCAAAAGAAACAACGAAGAACTCGACTTAAGTTTCCTTCAAATGCGTCTTTCAACAGGGAGCAGCGACGAACATTCAAACCCATTCATAGAAAACCATGACTCTTCCATCAATGAAAATCTTTCAGTCCTCAGCCACGGCTTCACCCGAAGATTCAGCGAAAGGTTTTCAGTCAACATCAACCAAAACCAGCTGGATTTGCAGGCAAGTCTTCGAAGACTTGAACGAAAAGTAGAGACTTTGACTGAAAATTTAGAGGACCAGTCTTCAGCTCTTGAAAGTGAACAAAAAAGAAATGAGAACTTAAATGAACTCATTTTAAATGCACAGGAAAAAATTAAAACAAAAGATGGAAAAATCAACAACTTGCAAAATGAAATTAAGATTTTGGAAGGGATTATTGAGGAAGTGGAAAAAAATAGAGAAGTTGAAGTTGCGAGGATTCTTAAGGACTCTAGTGAAGAGGTTGAAAAAATCAAGAATTTGTTAAATGTTGAAAAGGAAAAATCAAGGAAAAATGACCTGAACAACAAAGAAATCATCGAAAACATCAACTCACAAATCAAGGAAATGATAAAAAACAACAAAATTTTAATAAGTGAAAAAGAATCTCTTAATAAAAACATCGCCAGATTGAGTGAAGAAGTAGAAACCCTTCACAGAAAACACCAAAAAGTCCAATCAAAGTTATCAAAAAAATTCGAAACAGAAAAAGAAAGCTGGGAAATCGAACATAAAGCAAAAATAGATGAACTTAAATTTCAAATAAAAGCTTTTGAAGACTTGCAAGATATGCATTCATGTTCAGAACACACTGAAAATGAATTATCAGAACTTGACGAGCATAACCGCCATGTGAACAGTGAGCCTTTTACTTTTATCACTTTTGACAAGAAGGTCTCATATGAAAGTATCAAATTTTTAGAAAGTTTCGACCCGATGATCGACGAATCTTTGACCAGTGCCAAGTCTCAGCAAGTCTCCTCCACTTGTCAAACTGAAGAAGAAATTATCGGCGTTGAAGACTTCGACACTCTTCTCGTTGAAAAGACTGAAATCGAGAAGAAATTAAAAAATTGTCAAGAAAAAAAAGAGGAAGTTGAGTTGATGTTGAACAGGTTTTTTAAGTTTTTTAGAGAAATTGCTTTGAAATTGAATTTTTCTGTTGGGGATAATATTGAGGAGAAGGACTTTCAGTTTATTATTGAAAATACTCATCAGTCTTATGGTAGAAGAGTGAATGACCTGAAATCTCAGCTTCAGTCTTCTTTTATGGTGAATAGAAAAAGGAAAAATAATAAACCTTGTTGGCTCTTCTGGCAAAAGACCAATCCAATTGTGAGTAGTCTTTTTGCTTAATGTAGAATAGGTTAGTAATTAAATGTTTTTTTCATATTCAAAGATTTGAATTTTAAATATGCAAAATTGTCTTTCTAAGGAAAAGGTCAAGAGTTTGTTGATTGACGAGTCTCTCAAAGAAACAGTAAAAGAACTATTAAAATCTCAAGGAATCCCTTACCACACCCCCTGTTTAAAAGTCGAGTTATCAATCCCTTCAAACTACTCAATGGAAAAACCCGACCTTCTAAACCTTTTCAGTTACTTCGGCGAGATAAAAACAATAAAAATATTTGGCCCAGTGGCTTTAATTCTCTTCAAAGACTTCATCTCAGCTTTTATCGCCCAAAAGGTTTTCAACAACCGAGAAATTCCAGAACTAGGAACATCTCTATTAGTGACCTGGTACTTCAACCAAGACCAAAGGACTCCATTGTCAGAAGTTCAAAACACGACAACTTCAAAGTTCACTGCAAGATTTGACATTCAAATTGAAAATGATGACGAATTTCAAGTTGCGAGAAAGTTGATAGGGCCAAAAGGAGTGAATATGAAAAATATTGTCGAAAAATGCTGTCAGGGATTTAATGGACCTGTTCATGATATCATCAAACTTAGACTTAGAGGGAAGGGGTCTGGGTTTAAGGAAGGACCTGAACAGGTTGAAAGTAATGAAAGTCTTCATATTTGTATTAGTTCGAAGTACTCTGAACTCTTGCAGCTTGCTTCGGAAGAAGTGGAAAAATTGGTGTTGAGTGTTTATAAGGAGTACTACTTGTTTAGAAGCAAGAAGGGGATGATTGAAATCAAATTAAATTTGAAGAAAGTAATATAGGAATGAATGAATTAATCAATATTTGGATTGAGATGGCTTTAAGGGAACAGGAAGAGATGTTAAAAGCTATATTCTAATGATAAATTACTTATGAGATTAACCAAACTCAAAACTTCATAAAAATATCTTACAATAATGTTATTAAGATCCTTTAAACCAGTAAGTTAAACTAAATGTTTTGTAAATAAATCTATCTATACACCAGCTGAAGAATTAAGTATCTCTTCAATATAATCTCCCTCAGATTCAAGTCTTTCTCTGGGTTTAATCATATTTCTAACAGCCGAACGAACATCCCCTCTAGCCAGGGTAATAACAAGCATAAAAAACCCTTGAAGATAAATCAAAGAAACAGCAGTAAACACAAATCCTCTAGAATAACAATTATTACTAAAAAGTTGTAAAGTCCTTGCAATGATCAACAAAACAACAATAACCAAAAAGAACAGTGAATAAGCCATTCCTCTATTGATAAGCAAACCTAGTTTCGAAAAACTATCAGAAGACTTCAAGTATCTATAAATCCTGACATAATAAAAAATAGCAGCGGAAATAATCAATAAGCATGGAATGTAAAGTATAATAAATCTCCACATAATCCCAAACACGTCGACTTTAAAACCACTGCAGTCGTTTTTAGTATCAACGTAACTTCCTGTGGAAAAAGGTAAAAGGAATAATATTGGAGTAATTATGTAGCAAAAAGCACTGCATAGTAAAAAGGCTCTCGGATGAATTGATGCTTTTTTTACGATTGTGTCGTGAATTATTTTAGAGATTAGAACTAACCAGACCACCCCTATTAATAGAAGGGTTGATTTATAGTAAGAGATAAATAAACAGAATGAACCTCCTGAGTGGATGCTAAGGAGAAAGAAAATATTGTTGAGGATGTTGTTCATAGATATGCTTATGATTATTCTTCGAGATAAAGGCTCCATCACACCAGGCATGATAGAGAGAAGGATTACAAATACACCTGATGCTATGGACATATAGCAAAATATCGAATACCATAAGTATTCAATCTGTTTTGATAAGCATTCCATTGAAGTACTGTTTATAATATTCTTCTAATTAGGATACTGATGAGAGTTTTTATTTTAGGAAAGTTTATTAGAGATTCTACGAATTTAATTGAATAAGTTTAGATAAAATATTACTAAGAAGGAAATTTCTCATATATTGTTTTTTGGTTTCTCGAATATGCAAAAAATTCTCAATCTTATTAAACATAATATTAAAGTTACAATAAAAATATTCAAATTTTCGATGGATTGGTTGTAATATTATTAAACATAATAGTAGTTACAATCAAGATCTTCAAATTTTCGAAAGATTGGTTGTAATATTATTTAAGATAATATTAAAGTTACAATAAAAATCTTCAAATTTTCCAAAGATTGATTGTAATAATTTCAATGATTATTAATCTATTCAGTAAGTTAACATATTAGCTAATTTAGAGATGGAGGCTTTAGAATCTGGTCGATATAGTTACCTTCTGATTCCAATCTCTCAGCCGGTTTAATCAAATTTCTCAGCCCGTCACGGATATCATTCCTCATTAAAGTAATACTCAAATTAAAAATTCCTTGAAAATAAAGCAAACAAGAAGCAACAAAAACAGGAAAAAACGAAAAACAATTAAGACAAAAAATATGAATAGTCCTTCCTATAGAAAACATTGAAAAAATAGCTAAACAGTAAAAAGAATAAATAAGACCTCTGTTAACCAAGAGAGCAAAATGACTGAAAGTATCTAATTTCCTTAAATGCTTGTAAATTCTCACATAGTAAAAAATGACCTTAAACGTAATTAAATAACAAGGAAAGTATATCAATAAAAACCTCCACATGATTCCAAAATTATCCAATGTAAAACCAGTACAGTTTCTATTTGTATCAACATAACTATTAGTGATAAAAGGTAACAACAACAGAACAGGAATAACAAAATAATTTAAAAAGCAACAATACAAGAAAATCTTCGGATTGAATGTAATTTTTTTCACAAAAGAGTCATCAAGTATCTTCGCTATCAAAGCTGCCCAGATGACTGCTGGCTGAATAAGGCATGACTTGAAGTAAGAAACAAACAGGCAAAATGATCCTACAGCATAATAACTAAGGATGCAAAAAAGACTATTTAAGATGCAGTTTATTGAAATGTGAATCATTATCTTTCGAGAAAGAGGTTCCATTAAGCCTGGCATGACACAAAGAATTATTGTGACAATGCCAGAACCTATTGACGTGTAGCAAATTATCAAATACGATAAATGTTCAGTGCTTTGCAACATGCAAGCCATTCTTTTAGTTATTATAATCAGTCTTATCTAATCTTATAAATGTAATGATACTCCTCAAAGTTTCCTAATGTTTTCTCTAACTATTAATCTCTAATTAACAAGAAAATGGGAAGTTGTGCAGGTATCAAAAGAAAACCTAGCCCTATACCCCAATTATTATTTTTTTCAAGAAAAAACAAGAAAATTTCAATAAAAACCGATAAAAAAACAACGAAAAACATAAATCTAACCTTTTCAGAACCTCTTTCAAAATCCTCAGCTTTAACTATCCAAGATTTTTTCGTTTTCATAGTAGGAGGATTTTGCCGACTTCAAGAATCACTATCAAATGAAGTAATAAGATTAGACCTTTCCACTTTAACAGCAGAATATTTATGCAGCTTGCCTTTCAGTTCAAAAAGCGGAGAAGTGCATGTATATAAGAATTATTTATATTACATCGGCGGGGTCAGATCTCACAACAGCCAGTCCTACCCAACTCCTTTCATGAGATTAGACCTCAATAAAAACCTCTGGGAAATACTCAACGAAAAGCCTCGGGAAGGTAAAAAACTTTCAATTTCCTGTCATTTGTTTAATCCTGGAAGCTGTAAATCAAACTCTTCACTTTTCATCATGTCAGGAGAAGTGCATGTCCCCAACTACCAAAAATCATTCAACAATGAAATTTACAGAATAGAACTGGAATCATTAGAAGTCACAAAACTTTTCATTAAAAGTCCTTCTTGTCTTGCACCAAAGTGTTTTTTTTTTAACAATTCTTTCATTATTCTAGGAAGTAATCAAGAACGTGGAGATTTTTCTTGTTGTGTTGATGAGAATGGAGAAAGAGATTTGAAGTCTTTGCCTTTTGAGTTTAAATCAAGTCTTTTTTTTGTCGTGGAGCAGGAATCGATGATGATTACTCGGAAAAATATGAATGCATTACTTGATTTCAAATCTTTTAGATGGAAGATGAAAAATAGTATTGTTGATGATGATCTTGTTTCTGAATCGATTTCTGCTTTTTTAAACTTGAAGTCAAATGCTTTGCCGGCTTTGAAGTGCTCATTAGTATCGAAATATTACGAAGCGGAACTTAAATAGTGGTAGATAAATGGATAGTGGCAGAGGGGTCAAGCTAATCAAAGTGAAAGGTCCTGGAGAACTTGAGGTAACGACTACTGGAATACAGCTTCTTCAGTCTTTTTCAAATCCTGTGGGAATTATTAGTGTTATCGGCCATAGCAAGGTAGGAAAATCGTATCTGGCCAACAAAATCATCGGTACCCAAGGTGGATTCGAGACAGACCACACAACCAAAGGTATCTGGATCTGGTCAGAGCCAATAAAAGTAACCTTAAAAGACGAATCCGGCAGTGAAAAAGAAGGAGAAATCCTAGTCGTAGACTGTCAAACAGTTCTAAGCCTTCAAGCCGACTCCAGAAAGACAGCAATTGAAGTCCTTGCCTTAATAAACCTTCTAAGTTCCCACTTAGTGCTCTTAACGAATTCTCCAATAACTCCAGACTGCCTATCAGAAGTCGACGTCTTAAACGAGGTATATTCTTCAATCCAAATAAAAAAAGGTCAAGATTCACGAAACAACATCTACAACTACCTCCCCAAGCTCACCTGGGTGGTAACAGGCCACAACGTGTCTGACATTGACAGGTAATCCCCAGACAGCTACCTGGAAAAGGCCCTTGCTCGAGCTGAAGACGACCCAAGCAGTAAAATTAAAGCGTCTTTGAAACATTTTTACAAAAAACGCGAATTTTTCAACCTACACGTCGAATCTCTTACTTCAAATGAATCTAAAGAAACCTTTGCAAGACTTGTCAGCCAGGTAAGAAGCTCGACTGAATTGAAGAGAATTGCTGGAAAGGCTGTATCTGGAGCTATTCTTTGTAATATGATTCAAGCTTATGTTCATCGTATCAATAAAAAGTCCTGTGCAGTTATTTACAGCGCTTTTGAAAGAGCTGTCGCTGCGGAATCTCGGAGAAATAAAGAAAAACTCTTCATTCGGTACCTTGACAAAATGGGTCTTCTTGAAAATGACCTGCCTTGTGATGAGGAAACACTTTCTAAAGAACATAACACGGCACTTAAAGAACTTCTTAAAGAATTCGACTTGATGATGATGAACGTCTTTGAACAAGAAGAAGTCCAAGAAGAACGGACAAGTCTCATCGATCGCATTCATGCTTATTTCGAAGACTTAAAAGGCGCCAACCTAAAATCAAGTGAAACAAAATGTCGAGAACTCTTCAAAGCGATTTTTGACCCGTTAAGACAAAGCGGGCTGAAGTTCTTAGATGACGGAACTGCTTCCATCTCTGAACTCGAACAACAGTTCCTCGGAGGCATTCAAAGATATCAAGAAGCCGCAACTGGTCCTTGTGCTGAAAGTGTCTTTAGTGAAGAAATCAGCTTTTTAATCCCACATATGTGCACTTTGTTAAGAGAACTTCAAAATCATATGGAAACTGAAAAGGAAGAACTGCAGAAAGAAGTAAAAAGTCTTACTCGACATCGGGATGAAGCAAGAGCTGGGGAAAAAAGACTTAGGGACCTTTTGGAAGAAACGAATAAAAATCATGAAAAACAATTGGAACAAAGGGCAAAAGAAATTTCTGATCTTCAGGCTAATGTCAATACTCGAATTCATATGGCGGAAAATAAGTCTCGGACTCAGGCAAGGGAAATTCAAGGACTTAGACTTGAACTTGAACAGGCTCAGAAGGAACGAGAAATGATGATTGAAGCGGAAAGGGATATTTATGAGAAGAGAATTGCTGATATTGATAGCAAGATGTATAAGTTACAGCTGGAAAATAGCAAGTATGAACGAATGCTTGATGACTTGAGGGAGGAACAGGAGAAACTTATTGCTGAGAAAAATGAACAGATTAATGATCTTTCTAGGAAATTGAAACTTATTGAATCCCAGCCTGATACTAATCCTAGACAAGACGCCAGTGTTCTCAGGTCATTCAAAGAGTACCTAGAAGACATTTTCAACAAGTTCAGTAAAGAGCAAAACGCAAACGCGAAGTACTTAAGCCAATTAGAAAGAGTAGCAACTCTTCAAAACGAACTCAACCAAGTCCGTATCCGTGAACAAGAGACCAAAAACAAGCTAATCGACGAGTACGAAGAAAAAATCAAGCAGTTCAGAATGGAGCATGACAATGAGACGAAGAACTACACAGAAGCCATTGAAAAGCAAAAAGAAGAGTTGAAGGTGACTCTTGAAAGTGTGACTTCTGATGTCGAAAAGCAAAATCGTCTTAATTCTGAAAGAGAAGAGCAAATCAAAAGACTCATGGAGGAAAAAAATGAACTTTCTACAGAACTTGGAAAGAGAGAACAGCAGTTGTCTGATCAGTATGAAGTCATCGATGCTTACAAGAAACAATTGGAACAGTTCCAGATTGATATTGATGATAAGGACAATCAGTTGAATAAACTGAAAATTGAAAATGTCGAAGAAAAGGATGATAATGATATCCTTATTAATTTCATGGGACAAGCTTTTGAGGCCTTGCAGAAAAAGAAGAATTATCAGAATATTCATATCAGTAGTATTCAGAATCCTGAAAATAGGACTAAAGTTGCAAAGCTGTGTAAAAAATATGGAATTACTTATGAACCCTAGTTAGTTAACTGATATTTTCATCATTTAAAATTTTAGATAAACTGATCATTTGGAATAAATAAGTTAGGGTGTTAACTTAAAAGGTTTTAATACTCACTTATCCAAATCCAGATATCCTCATCAAAAAATTTACCAAATCTCAAATTTAAAAATATTCTCTTAAAACCAAAACCAAGAAAATTCCATAATTTCCAAAAAATTCAAAACAATAAAAATTTCTAAATCCTTCAAAAAACCAAATCCTTCAACTTTCCTAAATTCCAATCCTTCCACTCCCAGCTGATTCTTCCTCATCCCATAAAAATGATTCCAAAAAGTTCATTCAGGTCGAATTCAGAAGCAGGAGACATAAGTCCGACAAGAAACCTTCCATCCTCTCATCAAATCGAGGACCGTTACAAGTCCTACAGCCGAGTCGAGGACTACATAAAGCACATGACAAACATTTACACAACCCAGATAATAAACTCTCGAACCCACGACGAAGCTTATTTAAACACAACACGTTTCCGTGCACAGACTCCTTCAGACCACTCGAAATTCAAGGTTTCTCAGTTCCCGAAGGCAAAAGTAAATCAAGAGCTTCTTGAACAACAAGAAGTCCTTAACGCATTCAACCAGCCTTCATTCGAGTCAAGGTCACGATGCTCTTCAAGACAAAGATCTCGAAATATCGTGTTGCCCAAAAGAAGTAAAACTGCAAGACTTGAGTTTTCTTATAAAAAAGAAAAAATTTCTCTTCCTGAAAAGTGCCCTGAATGTAAAAGAAATGTTTGTGATTGTCCGAAAAGGATTCAAGACTCGTTTTTAAAAAAAATGCTTCGAAAACATAGCAGAAGTCTTGAAAAGTCAAGGATTAGCTTGAGTCCTAAGAAGGAAAGGAAAAGTTTAATGGTTGTTACTGGTCGGACTAGTCCTGCTCATCCTGTTATTGAATTGAAAGGAAAGAACAAGATTTGGAAGAGAAAAGTGAAGAAAAACGTTGATAATGATATTAGTTTAATCGTTTCTCCTGTTCAATTTGAAAGTAAGGAGAAAGGGCTGAAAGAAGAAAAATATCAGATTAAAGTAAAGCCGATATATTATTAATTTATATGATTCAAGATACTTCTTCGTTCAACCCTTTTCAAAGAACTCAATTTTTTCATGAAAATACTTTCCAGGAAGATTTGACATTTCTTGAATCCAGTCTCGACCGACTGGAAATTGAAAAAAAATCTTTAAAAGAAAACCATATAAAAAAAGTCTCAGAAGTCCAAGAAACCTATGAAAAATCGACCTTTCAAATGAACGAAAAACTTTCAAGTCTTTATTTAAACAAACTCGAAGAAATCCAAGAAATTTTTAAAAATCTTCGAGAAAATCAAGAACTTCAGATCATGCAAGAAAAAGACAAACATCTCGAAGCCCAGCTTGAAAATTCTAAACTTAAAAACGAGATCTTAAAACTCGAAACAGAAATCATTACCCTTCGATCATCAGTTAAAAAAAATTCTCTCTTTAAAGAAATTCGCTCAAATTCAAACTTGAAGTCTTACTTTCACTCAGAAATTCTTCACAAGTCTCTCGAAACCTCAGCAAGTTTAAAGTCCTTAAGCAGTAATCTTGACTACTCCCAAGAACGTTTAAGCCTCTTATTAAAAAAGGTCCACAAGTCAACATTAAAATTTCATCATCAGTCATCTATCTATTCATTAAAAATCTCAACTTTAAATTCAAAATTTTCGAAGCTTCAACAAAAAATCACTGAAAACGAGTTAAAAACAAGTGAATTACTGAAAAATTTATCACTTTTAAAAAGTCAAAACAATAAAATCTCATCTTCCTTGCCTAAGAAAAGCTTAGAAATCCTTCAATTAAAGAACTCAGAACTCTCATCAAATTTCTCCCGTCTTCAACGTTTAATAAAAAAGTCTTAATAAATGGAGAACTTCGAGACAATCCGCGAGTTGATCAGCATGTTGAACCTTCACACAAGAGGTAAAAAAATGAGGTCTCTAGAAATTTTAGAAGACTTTTTATTCGCTTCTTCTCTGCCCAACCTGACTTCAAAAGACATTCATTTGCTTCTTCTGGGCCAGGAGTCGATGAAAGGCCTGATTCAGTCGATGGGGGGCGAGAATCATTTGAGAAAAAACCTTAAAAAATCTTCGCATTACTGTCTTCAACTCATTGTCAAAATCATGAATATTCCCAGTAAGTCTTAAGTAGAGTGGAAACAAGACTGTCTCAATGTTTTTACTTATCTTGATCGTGTTATCATCCAGCAGATGAAAATTGAAAAACACTTCAAATACGCCGAAAGCAGCAAAAGCTTCGCGATTTACTTTTTATGTCTGAGAATCACTAAAGCCAAACCGGCCCTTACTGTTGATATTCTCATTCCCAGAAAGAACTTTAAAGATAAATTCACATTTTGGGCAAAAAATCAGAAAAATGAAGAAAATGTGCAGGAAAGTAAAGAAAAACCGAAAAATATTCAAGATATTCTTGGAATTAAACCTTTTTTAACTCTTCCTGCGAATATTTCAGCGATTTTTGTTGAGCAGATTGATTTAAAGTCTCCTGGATTTAAAGCGAACTTCTTTTTGGCAAGGCTTCATGGAACTGTTAACCCTTTAGACCTGCCTAGGGCAAAAGAAAACTTGAGGAGAATGATGAATGAGAAGCAAAATATGATGGCGAAGACTATTACTGATAATTCTATCATTTTTGGAGAAACTCGAGGGTTTTTTGAAGAGTTTAAGAAAAATATCGCTTTTCAAATCAGTGAAGGCCCGGGAATATTGGCTAAAAAGGCACTTGAAGAATGTGAAAATAGAGAAAATTTCAGCTTGGCTCCACTGTTGAAGCAACGAGCTGAGATGGAAAGGATGAAGAAGCTGATTAACTTGACTAATAAGTACAGCTATTTGTTTAAAATACCGAATACTTTGCAGGCTCATTTGTCGAGGGCTGATATTGATTCTGTCCTTGATGTTTATCAAAAACATGTTGTTATTATAAAGACTTACTCACACCTTCCAGTTTTTTCTAAAGTAATGAAAAACCTTGAGTCTATTTTGTTATCAGTTAAAACTTTTATGCTTCAGCAGCTTAGGAAGCATAAAAAACTCACATTTGAAATAGTTCAAAAAACTATTCAAAACTTGGAGGTAATTGAACCGAAAGGAGAGCCAATCGTTGATGTGGCTCAAGTTTTATATGAAATTATTGACAACTATCTGGAAAACATGTGGGTTCGCATTGACAAACAACATGAACTTCCTTGGCTCATAAAAGAAAAATCAAATTCTGAAGATATGAAGTTAAAGGAACTGGCAGTTGAACAGTTCATAATAAAAATCCTTCACCAGGTATTTAATTACATTGAAATTTTATCAAAATTGGCGAATTTTTCAACTGGTAAAAAAATCCGAAGAAGAATGCAAAAAATCTCCAAACTTCTAACAGAAAAACTCAGCATGAGTCTTTTCCAAGACGACCCAGACCAACCCTTACGTTTAGTAGCAATCGACGAAATTTCTCTAATAATCAAGAAAATCTCTAAAATCCTTCCAATTTCCTCATTCGAGACTTTCTGCGAAGAGTTCACAATAAGTTTCATTAAAACCAAATTCCACCTTCTCCAAATCCAAATCTCAGAACTTTGGAAAGACGAGATCTGGAGTCGAGACTTTCAAAACAAATTCGGAACAAGCACTCCTCGAGTATTCGAATGTCTGATGATAGGTTTAATCAGTTCCTTAAAAAAAAACCTTCCATCACTTCCATCTCAAGTAATGAACTACATCTCAGAAGGCCTGAACATTTGCAGCACATCTTTAATGCAATCAATGAAAACAGCTTTAAACAACAAGCAAATTTCGAAAGACTTTATCGGTAAAGGCGAAAGGACTTTATTAACACTAAGCAACATCGAGTTTCTAGTAAAAAAAGTCTTTCCCAGTCTTCAAGAAGCACTTCTTGAGCTGCTTGGGTCTCAGCTGAATGACTCGGACTTGCTAAGAGTAACAAAAAATTAGGACTCGCTTGGACAAGTCCTGCAGTTTTCCCAAGCCGTTATTAATTTCTTTGTTGAGAGAAAGTCGGCAAAGATGTTTAAGGTCATTGAAGAAGGAATCACATTTAGTGAAGAGTTAATTGGAATCGATGCAAATATTTTGTATCGACATTTGCTCCATGATGGCAAAGCCTTTAGAGAAATCAGAGGATATGTTTTTGTCGTTGTACAGAAAATTGTGAAAATCGGTTTTCAACTTACAAGAAAAGCACCTCATTTAAAAAATGAAATACTTACGCTTATTTTTGATGAAGTCATTAATGATCTGAGGAAAATTATTCAGAAACATCATAGGAATTTAGAAGGAGCTGATATTTTGCAGATTTGGGCTGAAATTGAGTTTTTTGGAAAGTTTATGGAAAAGGATGGAGATGATGTTAAAGGATGTTTTCATAATTTGAAGAAAATTTGGTCGAAGAAGAAGGGAATGAATAAATTGGCTAGTGAAAATGAAATTTTTTCACAGGATTTGAAAATTGCTAAAGAGGATTTGGTTTGTAGTGAGCTCAACAAGGTTAAATTGATTCAGAGTGTTTTGAGTGGATAGTTTAAGTTATTTAATAGTGAAGAAATATTTTGGATCTAATTAGTTTCGAAATTATCAAACAAATCACTAAGTTTTGCTGTTTTTTATATAATTGTTCAGCTACTCTATTGATTATTAACTAGTCTCAACATCCAACTGATTTTCTAATTGCTTTTGAATAATTTCCTGATAATCCGCAAAAACTTCAGGATAATGCTTTTTGATAGTTTGTCTAATCACTAAAATCTTTTCTTTTTTAGTTAGTCCACGATGATTGGCAAGTGTCTCATACATTCTCATTCTTTGTTGCAAGTCAGTGTAAAACTCCAGGTTCTTCCTTTCAAGTTTCGGATTGTTCATAAATTCAAAGCGAATGAGGCTTTTGCTTTGTTTTTCTTGCATGATTTCCTCATGTTTTCTCTTTTTGATCTCAGAAGGGAAGTAGTAGTGAATGAAGTCTTTTGATTGTGTAAGAGACTCAGTGATTGAATGACTCAAGGGTCTGACCTTTTGCCAAATTTCTGGCGGCAGGGCGAATGTTGAGGTTGTTCCAATTAAAAGTCCTGAAAAGAATAATTTCATTATAGGAAAACTTATATTTTATTATAAATCAGGTTGTAAAGACGTGATCAGATATTTAGTCAGAGCAGATAAAACATCTTAAATTTGATTGTAACTTGAAAAATTCTTTATTTATCTTAGAATATTGAGAACATTAATAATTCACTGTTATGAGTATAAGACTCTATGAAAAGCTTCAAGAATACAACAAAAGTCTAAAACTATTGAGAATTCAATCATAAAAGATGGGAATTTAACGAAAAATCAAAGAATAATCATCTAAACCTGCTAAAACCTATTCTCCACACCTATCTCAAGCCAACTGAGAATTTCAAACATTTCCAACTACAAAAAAACCCAAACACAACCTCAACAACTCTCCTCAATTCAAAGTAAAAAAACCCTAAACCTAAAACTCCAACCAAAAAATCATCAACCTAAACAAGCCCAATTCAAAACCTACCAAAAATCAAAACCCTTCATAAAAATCTAAAACCACCTTCTAAAAAACCTCCAAATTTCCCATCCAAAAATCAACATAAAGAAAAAATCCTCCTTTAACAAATCCATTCAGTCTAAAAAGCCATCCAATGAAATTCTTAATAAATGGCTGGTGTCGCTGTCGCAAATCTTCCCAAATCAGACCACGACGAGCTCTGCTGTATTTACTCAGCTCTTATCCTACACGACGAAGGTATGGAAATCACCGTAACATCTACCTAGGCTGATAAAATTGCGAAGCTGGTCCAAGCCTCAGGAAACGATATCGAAAAGTATTGGCCTCTTCTGTTCGCCAACGCACTTAAAGGACAAAATGTTTCAAGTTTAATCACTAATCTCAGCGGGGCTGCACCTGCTCCTGTCGCTGGAACTGCTCAGGACACTCCGGCTGAAGAGAAGAAAGAGGAAAAGAAAGAAGAGAAAGTTGATGATGAAGACGCTTTGGAGGGAGGACTTGGATTCGATGAAGAATGGTAAAGTTATTAACCCATTCGGAGTAGATTAGTTTGGATGAGTTTTGCGGTTTAATTGGAGAATTGAGAGGTGATTATTTGGTGTTTTTTTAGGGTTTTTAGGGTGGTTAGGGGTTTTTTAGGGGTTTTTAGGGTTTTTGGAAGTCTGGAATTTTGGGTTGGGATGGGAGAAGGGGATTTTTTAGAGAATTTTTTTGAGTGGGTTGATTGAGGTTGGTTGAGTTTTGGGTTTTAAGATTGGAGGAGTTATTGGTTTTTTGGGAAATGAGATGTTAGAAATTTTGATATTTTTTTTTTTGTAAGGGAAGTTTTAGGAAAGCGGATGGTTATGGAACTATAAATCTATTTCTAAAGTGATTTTAATAATTCTCTTATTACTTTAATATAGCTAATATATTCAAAGAACTGAAAAACTTGAATGCATATTTTCAGAAATTTAAACTACAAATATGTGCTAATGTAAGATATTTGTCATTTAATTGTTTTTTAAAAGTTGAAGACTTCAATTTTTTAGTAGTTTATCACTTATGTGTTTAGATAATGATTTGAGTAATTATGAAATAAATTGAATAGATTTAAAATTTATTTTCTAGATTTAGTTGATGGCTGTATATCTTCAATGCCTATTTCAAAGAAATTTCATTTCAATGTCTGGATTGATCACAAAAAAATGTTGAAATCTTGATGAATGACACATGATTTTATGTAGATAAAAATCAGTCTCACTTTTACTTCTTATAAAAATTCAAATAACTGCTGAAATTTATCAGGGAGGACCATAACATGAAGTTGATTATTCTGGATTATTAGAAACTCTTATGGGCTCAATTAAAAATATTTAAGGAATTCGATGAAAAGGCAGAGACTTAACTCGAATAAAAGAAATGGAAAGAGGAAAAAACAGTCTCAATATAACATAGAGGAAGGATCACTAATGTTTTTAGTTATCAAGGTTGCTGAAGAGGTAGCGGTATACATTGGTTTCCATAAGGAAAAAATTCAGCTATTCATATAAGTTTATATGAGAGTGTATCAGTAGTTAAATAAGAAATTTTAGTTAAAGAAGGAGTTACTATTGATGATCAAATACTTTTTAAAGGGGAACAGGTCGGAGCATCATCAAGTCTGATTTAAGACCTAACTAACCCTGATATTTTCTCAAAAATGCTTCAAGGCTTCATAGATGAATGCAAAACGTAAATAATAAGACTGTCTTAAGCCTCAATTTCTTAATATTAATAATATTTTATTATTCCAAACAACCAACCCTATCAATATATAATAAACCTAGCAATAATATCTTTAGTTCGTTAGAAATCCTGATTAAATTTAAATACTTTTGGACTTTACCTTGAAATTGAACAAAAGTTTTGCAGAGAAGGGTTCTAACGCCTGTTAAAAAATATATTGAAAGTGATTTTATTACACTACTAATAATAATTGAAATCTTAGAATGATTGGTTTGATAAAATATAATTTTTTCAGAGAAATTAAAGGAATAAATGGTATCGAATCGACTATGGATTCCAATTTGTTGAGAAATGAAAGCGCTTGCTCATATATCTTTGGGGTATGTTTTTTCGTTTTGGAAAAGAGCAAATTTCCAACTAATATTTTTTTTTTTTTGTAATTAGATTCAATAATTGTTTACATGGTATCTAAATATTTTATTTTAAGTCAATTATATTAATAATTGGTTATTAATGTGTAGTACATTACCCTGAGGATTACAAACTGGCCAGTTTAACTTTCCATGAGAATAAAACGAATTCGTACTTAACAATATAAATAAGAAAGAATCAAATCTAAATATTTAAATATAATTAAATGATTCTACAGAGCAGAAATTATACCATTTTTCAGTGATATCCTTAACGTCAATATACCATTAGCATTAATATTGATTTAATTACTTAAATGATATCTTATTCTTAAGAAATAACGCAAAATACCTTTGTACCAAAACTACTTATCCTTAATAAAAAATTCTTGATAATAATTATCAATAAAATCAAATCACTCAATACTCTACCAAACAATCTTCTTCTTCCTTAAATTAAAAAAAATTGTTAATTCAAGTAAATACTCACGATGCCTAAATCCTCAGAAGTATCTTACCTCTCCAATCCTCACCTTAAAAAAACTAATAAAATTCCATTTCCGCTACTTAAATAAACCAACACAAATTTATGAAAATTAAATTTCAGTCTTCTTAGCAGGTGGAAGTGACGATTTTCTTAATTTTGTTTGAGTTTCGATTTTAATCAGTTTCTGGTGAGCCGAGATCCAATTTTCCCGAATGAAGTTATTCCGATTGAAAATTTTGTAAAAGTCATCATAGTAATTTTCAACTGAAGGCAATAAATACTCTTGTCTCGAACTTTTAAGGTTTCCAGCAGGACTCAATGACTTTTGATGGATTTGTGGAAGTTTGACTCTACTTTCAATAGCTTTAGGCTTGTGAATGACTTTCTGAGAAGAATAGGGACTTCTAGGAAGCATGCTGTTTTTATATTGACTTAATCAAGAGTTTTAAAATGAAGACTGAAAATGATTATCATAAAAAAAATATTTAAAATACACGCGAAACTTACATCAACATCAACTAAAACCTAAATAAAAACCCCAAAAAATCCCCAAAAAAAACTCAAAAACCTCCAAATTCATCCACTTCCAAATCCAACCCTCTAAAAAATCCTAAAAACCCAAAAAAAACCCCTTCAAGTCCCTTCATAATTGAAACTCTTATAATATATGGGCTGCTTCAACTCAACCAAAAACAACAAGTTTTTAACAGTCTCCGACAAGCTATGCCAATACCCCCGGACAAGTAAAATCCACATCAAAATGCGAAACATCACCGGGAACGTGATTTCATCTCACATCACAAACTTCATCGTAACCGAGCCGATTCTAATAAATTCAAAAGAAATCACTTTAAACTCCGAAAAATTCCTGATCTCTTCATGCGTATTGCCAGGCCTTGACCCTCGCGGCGAGTACAAAAAAACATGCCAAGACAACTGTTTTTTTCTTCATGATTCCGAGTCAGTCCTCTGCTGTTTATTCGACGGCCACGGAAAAGAAGGTGAAAAAGTTGCAGCTTTCTGTGAAAAAATCATCACGAACCTCTTCACAAAGGACAAACAAATGCTAAACGTAAAAAACACTCAGGAAAATCCTAATCTTTTCATGAAAACTGCCACTGAAACCTGTGACCGAGAACTATGCAAAAAGTCCAGCGGGATTGAAAGTGACTACTCTGGATGGTAAGTCCTAAAAAGCACTGGAGTCTTGATTTATGTCGCCGGGGACTTTGTTTATTGTGGTTCTGTCGGTGATTCAAGGGGCATCATCGGCACGACCATGATGCCTGATGTTCTTCCTGCGCCTCCTGCGAATTTAGGAGCTGAGAGAGAAATTCTAGCAACTGTCAAGCAAAAGCGAAAAAGTATCATCGAGACCCAGATGAACTCGATTCAGTTAACAAAGGACCAGAAGCCTGAAGACCCTGAAGAGCTTCAAAGAATCACAGCTGCGGGGGGGAGGGTGCAACGTTTGACTGATAACGCTGGGAATAAAATCGGTCCTTATCGAGTATGGAAAAAACATGCGAACTCCCCTGGACTGGCCATGAGTCGATCGATAGGGGACATGATTGCGAAGAACATTGGAGTCATTTCAGAGCCTGTTTGCACTAATTACAATAGAGTCCCTGGAGACTTGTTCATCGTCATCGGCTCAGATGGCGTCTGGGATGCGATGGACAATGAAGACGTCGGCACCTTCGTCGAGTACTATCGAAGAAAATGCAAAACCAACGTCAATAGTCCCCCCTTGGGCTGTGATGTGAGTTTTCAAAACACTTGCATTGCCCAGATCCTCTGCGAAGAAGCGAGACTTCGATGGTATACCATTGTGGAAGAAGAAGACGTGATGATTGACGATATTTCTTGTATTGTTCTGGAAATTAGGAGAAATGATGAAATACTGGCGAGACACTCTAAACGCCCTGTACCCATTGAAGAAGTACCTCTAGCGCCTCATGATGAGGAACCACAAGAAGGTCTTCGCCGAGCTCCGACCTTGAAAGAAATCGCAGTGCGCGACCCTCGTCGTGGCAGTATAGTAGAAGACAAAATAACAGGTCTAGAGTTATAAACTTTAATGGAAAAACTCGACTTTTTGTGCATTAATTGTCAAGAATTAGTTAGTCAGGCTGATCTTTACATGCACTCGGTCTTCTGTGTCTACCCCAGTCAGACTGCCCTTGATAAAGAAAATGACAGTCAACTTGTACTGGTCTTATTTAAAGTAGGAAAACTTAAAGACTCACTCAAGAAAATGATGACAAAAGCTGAAGAAGGCGAAGTTGAAATCATTCAGTTTCTTGTCGATAAGATCTCTGAAGTAGAGCAGGTACGCATGGACTTGGCTAGTTACGAATCGTGCAAAAGCACTTTGTTTACTTTAGAAAGATACTCACAGACTAAACTAAGCACTTTTATTCTTATTTATATTGAAAGACTCAAGGTTATCATAGTTGAATGTCTTCAGGTCATTGAAAAAGAAGTCGAAGAAGTGCATGTTAACCAAATGGATGTCAAGTATAAAGAAATTCAACTCGCCAAGGCTGACGCCTTGAATGCCAAGTTCAACCCGAGTCAGAATATCGATGAGATCAGCTCGCAAATCAGCAGGATTTGGAACTTTGGAGCTGTCAGTGTCTCAAACCCTGAAAGCGACCTTGTAGAACAGGATGAGGACGAACTTGACTCTATGGCCAAGGCAAACCAAAATGCAATGGGAAGGAAAAATGAAGAAGATTTAATGAGGTACTTTTACTCCAAATGTCTTGCTATCAAAATGACTATTCCTTTCAGTGGAGCTCAAAGTGTTCAGGTCATGGATTTGTATAAAAAAGCTATTGAGTTTAAAATTCCTGTTGAGAAATGGGAAGAGTTTATTAAAGAACAGCTGGTTGCTGCTCAATATAAAAATAATTTATAATATTTACACAGGTTGGGATTGATGGAGGAATTTAGATTTTGGTAATTATTAGAAAATTTGAAATTTGGTTTTTAGAAAGGGGTTAAATTAATACTTTATGATTTTAATTCTTTAAGTTAAGTATTTACGGTGGATGATAAATCATAGGATTTATTTGAAGCTATCATTAAATAATTGTTAAATCACTCTTATAAAATTTCTTTATCTTAATGATCTTTAATTAAACTTTCACCAGATGTTGATTAGAGAAAGTCAAAATTTATTTTAGACTAGCTGAAAGTTTTAAAATCAAATAAATAACTAATTAAATAATTCACTTCTTATCTAAATTCTAATTTCATCAACATGACCATAACCCGAAGTTTCAAGTCATAAATAAATTTCAAACTCCTTCTGAAATACTAATTTCCAATGAATTAATTATAATCAACTAATTTATCTATTTAATAATCAGAGACTTTAACCTTTCTAAAAATTACCTGAAACAAGTTTGTTTTAAATTTGAAGATCATTCCATCATAAACTTCCATTTCATCCTTCAAATACATCCAAGTGCCATTAGCACTGTCCTGATCACTAACAACCCATCCATAATTCACATCATAACGAATGACGCACTGCACCTTGCTCACCAAAAAATCATCAACCCAAATATCAGAGACTTTCTTTCTCCCAACCGTTAAACTTTTATGTAGAACATCACAAGCATCAAAGCTCCTTCATAACATTTACTTCATATTCCCACTTTCATTTTCACTGAACTTTTTAACAGTCAGTACAGAATTTCCCATATGAGACTCTTGAATGAAAAACGTGAGATAAGTCTCTCCTAGTCCGATCATTGAGTTGTTTTTAATGACTTGAGGTTCTTTTACCTTGATATAAGGCCCTGAGCCCTTTCCCAGGTCTTTGATTGAATAAGAATTTCGATCAATGTTGAAGTAAATCATGAAACTCTGGATCTGCTCTGATAAGTCGACGTTTAAATCGCTGATAGGAACACAAATGTCGTTTAAACCTCCTGAACTTAAACGTCCCGAACATCCGAAATAAACGAACCCGTCTTTTTTGTCTCTTACAGAAGTCTCTAAACCACTCGGTCTTATTATGAAAGCAGTTCCTTTCGGTAAACTTCCGTCATTTATCACTTTTATCTTCAATGTTTTAGTCGATTTTATGATTTTCAGAAGTTTTACTCGATATTCTAACTCGTCTTCTGTGTTTTGAACTTTTCTTGAAGAAAACGGCCCGAAGCTGAAGAAGGAAAAACGACTTTTAGGAGATAAAATGTGGATCTCTGTGGTTTTTGAAGTACTTGACTCGCAGCATCCACATGGAATTGACCCCATTGTATATTTTGATGGCAATTTTAGAGTTTTGAAGAATTTCAAATAAAAATGAACAAAAGTTTTCATGAGTATCTTAATGTTTCAAGGTCAAGCTCGCAGTCCAGAAGACCTCAACAGACTGACCGGTCTCAATTAGCTGACTGTGCAGATACAGTCCAAAAATATTCCTTAGAATTCAAAGACCTCTCAAAAGAACTAAAGACCTTCCAAAGAAAAATCTCGAAATACAAAGAAAACATAGAAATCTTCAAAAAACTAACCCAAACTCGAGAAATCGAAATAGAAAAGGTTCAAACAAACATTTCAGTTCTTCAAAAACAAACCGAAAAGGTAAAACAAGCAAACGAAAAAATAATCCATTCCACCGACGAGATCCTCGAAGAAAAGCAACAAATTCTAAAAGAAATAAAAAGCCACCCAAACCTAGGCTCCGACGTCTCATCAATAATCCAAGAAAAGCTAAAAATCGAGAAAAAAATCATAAAAAAACTCGAACTAGTCAATGAAAAAATGCGAAAACAAATAATGGTCGAGCAAAAACTCCGGGAAGAAGCAAAAAACGATTCACGTGTATCTAAAAAGAAAATAAAAGCTCTTCAAGAGCAGATCCTGCGTTGCAAGACCTCCGCAGTTGAGATCTGGGCGAAACTTGAAAATATTAAGATTAATAACTAAAAATGGGCTGTTTCGGAAGTCGCAACAGATCAATCGTGCTCGACCAGACTGAGCGACAAAGAAAATTGAGTAAGCACAGCAGTATTGACCTTCACATTTCAGAAGAAGTTTACATTCCAGAAGAAAGTAACTCTTAGTCAGACATCCAGGACCTCTACGTTATTGAGAAACAACTTGGCAAGGGCAGATATGGCGCTGTTTATCTTGGAGTTAGCAAAGTCACTGGGCAGAAAGTCGCTGTTAAAATTCAGAATCGGGAAAATGAAGCAAATATCATGACTGAGTTGAGCATCATTAAGAAACTTGACCATCCGAATATAATCAAATGTCTTGAAACCTTTCAAGATTCGAAACATTTTTATATCATTTCGGAATTTTGTCCTGGAGGAGAACTTATCACTCCTACATCGTCCGCGGTTAAGGAACATGAAACTAGAGAAGTCATTTTTAAACTGTTGTCTGCTACCAATCATATGAATTCTCAGGGTATTGTTCATAGGGATTTGAAACCGGAGAATATTTTGATTGATAGTCAAGGTGATGTTAAAATTATTGACTTTGGCTTGTCTAAGTTTTATGTGAACAACACCCTTCTAACTGATGTAGTCGGAACTCCACTTTACATGGCTCCTGAAGTAGCGAATTCTAGCTACAACTGTGAATGCGACTTATGGTCAATCGGTATAATAATGTACACAATGCTCTTAGGAACTCCGCCGAATCTAGGTTCAAACACAACAGAAATCCTAAAAACTCTAAAAACCGGTAAATTCGAATTACCAACCGAATTAAAAACCTCGATATCCCCCGACTCCTTCCACCTCCTCTCAAGACTTCTAACGAAAAACCGCACAAAACGGATAAAGCTTTCAGAAGCTCTTCAACACGATTGGTTCGACCGAAGGATTCCCAAGCAAGTCCCAGAAGAAGTCTTCCATTCAATAAAATCTTCATCAAAGCTCTCTCGAGCCCAGTTCCTTATTTTAAACTTCGCACTTTCAGGCCTAAACGACGAAGACACGAAGACTGCCAAGAAATGGTTCCGTTTATTAGACTCTCAAAACAATGCAAAACTTGACCTTCCCGACTGTGGCTTTATTTCAAGCATCGGGTACACTGAATTCCTGATCTTTCTTCTCAGAGAAAAAATCATAAAGACTACTGTGCCGAAGATTTTCGATTACTGTTTGAAAGCAGGGAAGTTTTCGACGGATTTACTGAGAAATAGTTTATGCAGAGGAGGGATTTACGTGAGTTTCAGTTTATTTTCAGATGGTTTTGAAAGTTTAGAAGATTTCCAAAGTTTCTTGATGTAGTTCTAGATAATTTGAAGTAATAATCTTCAAATATCGTAAATTATTTACACTTAAAGTTATCAAATTTCAAGTCTTTAGTTAAGGTTTCGTAGACTTGCTGAAGGTTCTGGTCTTTAAACCCGGAGTCTTTCTTTCTCTGCGGTTTGGTCTTGAACCTGCTGGGAGTGACTGAGATGAACTTGAAAGTTTGTCTTTTTGGCAGCTTTAAAGGCTTTGAACTGCTGCGCATCACTGGCTGGACCATGATTTTTCTGATATTCTCTCCGCGGTAGCGAAGAAAAACCAGTGAGTCACTTTCAGAGATTAAGCCCTGGCTGAGATGCTGCAGAGGACTGAGTCTTTCCATTAATTCTTAATTAAATATGAAAAAGACAACAGTGATCGACGCAAGAAGCAACGTGAAAGTCGTTTGTCGCTTCCGTCCTTTGATTAACATAGAATTAGAACTGGGAGGTGAAATGAAGTCAAGTTATTCATTTCCAAATGAACAGTCAGTCGTTACAGACCAAAACGACACTTTTACCTATGATCGCGTCTTTCCCATGAAAACCGAACAAGCCGAAATGTTTGAATTCGTCGGAAAACCGATCATTGAGGACGTGTTGACCGGTTACAACGGAACAGTCCTCGCTTATGGCCAGACAGGCTCAGGAAAGTCTTTCAGCATGATGGGACTAGACATCTACAACGAAGAAACAATGGGCGTCATTCCAAGAGCCATCAAACTTATTTTCGAGTCAGTTGAAAAAGCTGGCAGTGACGCTGAAATCACTTTAAAATGCTCCATGTTAGAGATTTATAAAGAAAAACTCAAAGACCTCTGTGGAGGCACTGCTGAGCTGAAAATCAAGGAAAACAAAATGAAGGGGATTTATATTGAAGGCCTTTCTGAGATTTATGTCACTAGTGAAGAAGAGATGTTGGAAGTTCTTGCACTTGGAGAACGCAACCGAACGGTTGCCGCTACGAAAATGAACAGTGTCAGTTCTCGCAGTCATCAACTTTTCGCACTTGAAGTCAAGGCCAAGCTGCCGAACGATTCAGAAAGACGCGGAATTTTAAACCTCGTCGATTTGGCAGGGTCTGAAAAAATTAACCAGACTGGAGTCACTGGAAATAAATTAGAAGAAGCGAAAAAAATCAACTTGTCACTTAGCGCTTTAGGAAATGTGATAAAAGCTCTTACTAAAAACTCAGAACATATTCCTTACCGTGACTCGAAATTAACTCGTATTCTGCAGGAGTCTCTTGGAGGTAATTATAAAACGACTCTTATTGTTTGTTGCTCGCCACATCCAAGGAACTACGATGATACTATCAACACCCTGAAATTCGCTCAAAGGGCAAAAACCATTAAAAATCGAGTTCATCAAAATATAAAAAAATCTGCTGAGGAATACTTGAAAATCATTGAAGAACTGAAAAAACAACTCGCTGATGCACATCAACAAGTCGAGATCTGGAAAGCTAAAGTCGGTCGGGACTCTAGTCATGGCAGGAGCTACTCAGTTAAAGACCTGGAATTGAGAGGGTTTATTCCTGAAGTCACTGCAGAAGACCCTGATGAATATAAAACTAACTCGTCTTGCTCCAGTGTTCAGGTCGATAAAAATGAAAAAAATGAAGAAGCATTGAAAGAACTTAGAAATGAACTTGAACATGTTCAGAGCAAGGTGAAAGAATTAAATGAAAACTTGGCGAAGGAAACTGCGAAGAGAATCGCGGCTGAGAAGAAGTACCTGGAATGTTTTGAGAATTATAACAGGATCTTGCTTGCCACTAATGAAAAAAATAACACCCAGGAATATATTTTAGAGGAAAATGGAAGTCTTTATAATCAGATCGAAGCACTTAAGAATCATGTCAGGATTATGAATAATAAGTACTCGGAAGTAGTGCAAAAGATTAGAAGTGGAGAAAATATTATGCAGTGGGAATTTTCGGATTATCCTGAAGACCCTGGACTCATACCTGTCCATACTCAGGATAAAATTATTTCTATTAATGATCAGAAACCTGAATCGCTTATTGGAATTTCAGTTGATCCTAGCAAGTTGATTGAACAAGATATCTATGCACAGGAAATTACATTGGCACTTGAAGAGTCTTCGGCTTTGAATCTTCAGCTGATTATTTTTGAGCTTAAAAAACAGATAATTAACTCTGGCCTGGTAAATTGCGAGTTATTCCGAAACTACTCAGACCTAAAGCTCCGCGAGACACTTCTAAGCGAGAAGTTCAATCTCAAAGTAAGACAACTAAAATTCCTATCAAACAAATTAAAGCTCTACGAAAACATAATCTCAAGTCTACAGTCCTCCTACTCAAAAGTAGTCCGAGTTCTAGAGTCCTCAGAGCAAGACCGATTGCCCTTTCAAGACACTCAGAAAAAGGCGAAAATAGTTCGTCCAATAAAAATCCAATTTTCAGAAATCCCCGAAAGCAGTTTCCGTCGAATGAACACAAGTCTCTTATCATCAAACACGAACTCCTTCCGTCGCCAATCCACTTCAATCGCTCCGGAAAAGTCGAATTTCAAGATCGGTCTGTTGGAGTCGAGTAACCAAATGCAAGGAATGCTGAGTCAACAACTGAAGCAAGAACTAGAGCTGGTCTCAAGCGAAAAGAATTCATATAAAAACCTTTACAGTCAGTTTCAAGAAGAGAATTTCAAGATGCACTCAAAGGAAAAGACAAGATGGAAGAATTATTTAGATAAGTTCAAAGAAAATTGCGATAAGGAACTGATTAGAAGGCAAAATGAAATCAATCAACTTAATCAACAGATCGCTCATTGGATGGGCATGTTTATTGAACTGCAGCAGGTGACTGGCTGTAAAACTGTGCAGAGGGTGCTGAATATCAAGGAACACAGGAGAAAAACAGGACTTTCTCCAGAGAAACATTTGAGGATGAGCCTCGCTGACAGTCCTTTGCATAATGAAATGAAACAAGGGAAGTTGTCAGTCCTGATATCGAAAAAAGGAGATGAAAGTCCCCCGACATTTGATGAGAACTAATTTAACTAGATTTTGTAAAGTTCTTCATTACGGAGAATGATGTAAAAATCAGGGGCTATCTGGCTGTCAAGTCCGAACTTTGCCTTCATTTCGTCGAGTTCTTTCAAAGCCACATTAATATTCATAGACTTGTTTTCTTTCTCATTTAAAAACTGTATAAATCATACCAAAGACTCATCAGCTCCACTTTCAAAAATAAACTTTTCATGAAAAGTTGTACTGTCAGTGTTATTCAGGCTGTTATTTATCAATTTTTCAACACTTTTGTTCACATTTTTCCGATTCGCGAGATTATTATGAGCTTCAATGATTTCAGTCTGCAAGTTATTAGGAAAGAACTGAATATCATAGTCAATCAACTCTTTAGTTCTCTTCTCATTCGCTTCTAAGTCGTCATTATGATTAGGAAGGTGAAATCTTTTCGCGATTTTTTCGATAGTATTAGGATGTTCAACAGTATTATGATAACTACCCTCGCCAGCTTCTTTCCTCGAAAGAACAGCTCCAGTCTCCTTATGAATTGCCATGTCTTGAAAGTTCTGGGCATGCAAAGGCACCAGGTTCATTTTGTGAACAGGAAGAATGAATCCTCTTGACGGTATCAGCCTCAGTTGTTTCGAATGCTTTATCGCGCGGGCCACTCGTTTCTGATCACGAAGACCGAGACGGGTCTGAAGACGATTTTTGATATGGCCTGATTCATTCATGAACTGACACAGAAATTCAGTATTTTTGTAATGAATGTCTTTTCGTGATATCTGTCTTTTGTTCTTCTTATATCGCTCGTAAGCCGACTCCACCTTTATCGGGTGAATCGGAAGACTTCTAGCGAAGAACTTCCCAAGCTTCTCAGATTTTCCTTTAAGGTCTTCTTTCCAGTAATAGTCTCGAGGTTCTACCAGGTCTGGGTAGCGATGGCCGAAGTAAACTTGTTGCTCGTATTCTTCAGGCGCCATGTCTTTGTAGATACTTTCCACGCCTTTCACGTTGGTTCTGTCAGTGCCGAAGTCCTGTCTCAGTGCGCAGTCGATGACTTTGAAAGCAGTGTATTCCTCACCCGGCCTCAAAACCATTTCCCTGGCGAGGTAGTTATGACGGAGGTACTGAAAGACCGGGTCTTGCGAAAGTGGAATGCCTCCGGGGATGTTGTTGAGGATCTCTTGACGTGAAAGGCCAGTTTCTTCCAACTCGTCCATTTTTAGGTTGATTTCCAAGTTGATCCGTTCCTTGTCCTCCTCAGACAACCACGACACTGGGCCTGGGACTGTCCGATACCCTTCGACGAAGGTCTTTTCTGTTTCATGAATCACTTCTAAAGGCTTCATGCCACTTGATTGCTTTTGGAATAAAAGACTTTCACCCCAGCCGACAGTATGAGGCTCATAATCAGCTTCATTGTAGTGTTGAGCTAGATGAGGAAAGGCTCGAGTGAAGTGAGGATTCACTTTCATTTCGTTTTGAATCATCTTGAGTTTGGATATCGACCTCCACATTTATGATTAAAATTAGTTAAAATCTAGCGTTTTTCACACAATGGCAGGCGTTGTACTTCCCCCCACAGGCGTAGCAGAATTCGTATCGACATCTGCAGACCATATGATTGCAACCAGAGGACTTTTCCACCCAAAAGCGACAGCTGGGACATTGCTTGTAATTCGTTCCTTTCACAAAGTTCATGAACTGCACGTCAGCTGACTGAGTTTTCTTGTCAATGATACTTTTCTGGTACTGTTCACAGTTGAGTCCGTTGTGAAAGTTCACCTTGCACCTCAGACAATAGTCGTTCCGACAGAGAGGACAGGAAAAGAAATTCTGATCCCCAGCGATGAAAACGTTTTTACAGTCTGGAGTCGGGCAACATGAATACTCGTTCGAATGTGCAGCGACAAACCCGTCAAACATGAAAGTTTCGTATTTCCTTCGGACTTCGTATTCGACGCGATCGTTGATGTCTTGCTCGGAGATCTGTGACTTGCACTCGGGGTTTGCACAAATGATGGGAAATTTTCGACTTTCGATTTCAGAGACTAAGTACTTGTTGAAGCAGGCATTGTGATAGAAGCACCCACATGAGCTGAGAGGGACAAATTCATCTAATGAGATTCGCTCCAGGCAGATCTTGCAATCGAGCTCAGGGTCAGGGACAGGCAGAGGAGGCTCTTCGAAGTCCAAATATCTGAAATCTTGACTGATGCTCGGCTCGACTCTGAAATCACCTCTGTACGGGTCTTGAGGGTAAATAATTTCACCGTAGTCTACTTTTTTCTCTTCTTCGTCATCTGGCAGTCTTTCTATTATATTGTAGATCTTTCCTAGCAGTAAAGACTCTTCTCTTGATAAACTTTTCGCTAGTGATTCTGTTGAAAGAGAATCGGAAAATATCGAGTAAAGCTCTTTGAAGCGAGGTGGAGACATCGCCTGTGAAATGATTAGGAATGATTGGAAGGTCTTGTCTATTAAATGAGATTTTTCAAGCTGGTTGAGTTCTTGAAGTATTCCGAAGTTGCTCCCGGGTAGACTATTAGAAATCGCTGAAATGTACCCGAGCCAGAAGACAATATCACGTGAAAGTGAAGAAAGATTTTTAAGATTTTCAAGGCTTCTTAAGGCATTAAGATGAATTTCCATTATTTCTATGAAACCAGGGTGTTAACTTTATTAAAAAGTATCAAGTAATTAAAGTATTCCCTTCGCAGCTAGTTCTTCTTTCACCCGGTTGAAATAAGTATCATCCGGAAAGCCGAACTGAGAAGACCCTCCCGACAAGCTGGTTTTATGATGGATTCCATTCCAAATTATCTGGTTCTGCCTTCCTGTAGTCACACTCGTTCCGATTGTGAACATGAGTCGTCGCTCAAAGGCAAGAACCAGAAGTCTGAGCACTTCAAGTCCTTTCTCGTTGTAAGGCAAATACGCAATTCGATGGGTGCCAGGAATATAAACATTGTCCTTCATAAAGCTTCTAAACTCGTATTGAATCTCTAAAACGTCATCATTTTCGAAACCTTCACAAACAGCGAAACTTGAAGGATACCGAATGACGATCATCGATCCTTTCGGCATGTCTCCTGTCATTACTCCGTATATTGTGTTGCAAACTGGACAGCGCAAATGGATTCGCTCGTGGCACATCTCGATGCAGTCTTTGTGGAAATAATGACCTGAACATTTCTCGAGTTTTATTATGTTTTCTGAGTCGGATTCAGAAAACTCGCAAAGGCAAATCGAACATTTCTCGTCTTCGTGGTTGTTGTTTAATAATTGAAGGAAGTCGGTGAAGGAAAAAGTTGAAAATTTTACGATTTTTTCTAAGGGTCTTGTTAAGGATTTTTCTAGAGATTCGAGGTGGAGGATTTGCTTTTGGAGCATTGGGTTTTCCAAGTCTTTTTTTAGAGGAGGGTGCGATTTTGAGGATGGACCTGAGGTTTTCTGGTGGGTTCTTGATTTCTTTTTCATTTTTATGTTAGAAGTCATTTGTTTTGAGTTTAAGGGTTTAAGTTTTATTTTAAAGGTGGTTTGATATGGGTATTCAAATACTTTCAACAAAGTCAACTGAAATTTTAATAAATTCCATAAAAAGTCACCTAATATCTATAATTCTTATAATTTAGACTGAATGCTTCTCTTAATTACTATTTTCCCTTAAATACATAATAAATAAAAAAGTACTCCAATCCCAAAACATCTAAAATTCACTTTTCACTTAAACCCCTATATTCCCAATAGTCTAATAATTAAAGAAAACCGGCAAGATGGATTTCAAGCTTTCAAAAATTCAAGAAACTCTGGAGAAAAGTCGAAAAGTGCTGATGGAAAGCATGGAACTTCGTCCAACAACGACAAAATCTTCCTTCATGGACAGATTCAACTACTGTCGATACAGCAATCCAAGAAGGCCAGACTCCAGGACTGAAGTTTCATCGATTTACACTCGCAACCCGACAGAGAACGAGAAGAGCAGCACGTCTTTTACAACAAACGCTTTGGGCAACGATTATTTGCCGATTAATCATCATTCAATTGAACTTGAAAGGAAAAAAATTCAGCTGGAAAATGAAATTTTGATGAAAAAACTGCAAAACACGAAGGAAAGGTACTTTGGTGTTGAAAAATCAAATCATGTCAGTAGAAACATGACTCCTACACCTGTAAAGGCTTCGGATATTGTTTATGACGTGGAAATCAACAAGAAATACAGTGAAAATTCTTTTGAAAAGATAAGAATGCCAAGAGATAGTGAAAATCGCGATGAGTTAAGTGATAAACAAATGAAAAGTGCAAAAAGAAAAGAACTGGATAAGGAAAACGAAAAGAAATCAGTTAAAAAGTATAAAAAAATCGTGGAGGACTTGGAAAAAAAGCTGAAATGTGTTACTAAAAAGTATGAGAATCTTAAGAACTTGGAAAAAAATAATTTAAACAGGAACCCTTCTACTTTAAGGAACGGGTCAAAAACTAGAAATAAGTCTAAAAAGAAAGTAAAGAGAGACAAAAGCTGTGCTTCTTATAGGAATTGCTTTAAATAAATGGCTGTATTTTAGACGGTAATATTTTTAGTCTGGGTTTTGGACTAGCCTTAAAAGTTATTAAGGTACAATTAAAATATTTTTATTTGAATGATTTTGTTTGAATCGTATACCTGAATAAAAATTTGTTTAGAAGAATGTAAGCTTATTTTAAAGTAATTCAAAATATCTAAAGTTTTATATTCTGATAATAGATGCTAAATCTTGCTTCTTCACACAATATTTATAAAATTTATAAAAACTATTAAACCCTAGATAACAATTCTAATTGCAGACATTTTCTCCTGCAAAAATATAGTCAAAACATAAAATTTTTCATTTTTCATAGGCTGTACAAATCTAAAATCCTATTTACTCCTATTCTTGTCAATATTTCGACAGGGCTTTGATTAAATGAATCTCTAATCATCTTAAAAATAAAATCTTATATGCATTCCACTATTGAAATTTAAAACTCAAAGTACACAAAACACATGCATTTATTTTCGGTCTAGTTTTGCTTCAAAGATTTACAATAGTACCTCTAGAGTAAACTAAAACAAACATAAAAAGTTATTGTCAGAGATACTATTTTAATGAATTAACCTTAAAAAAGCTATCTATTTAACTATATGTTTACTTTTGTAGGGAAACTTCAACACAATGCATTAAATGTTTATAATCTAAGATTGAATCATAAATCAATAAAGAAGTCAGAGGAGCAAAATATTCGTCCTAGTATCAGTACTTAAATTATATAATATTGGATAGACAACTAATTATGAGGTTCAAAATCTTAAATGAATTCAATTCAGCCCCGACTAGGCTATGGTGGCTCGTAATTACATAATAATCCTTTTTCCATTTTATGTTAGTAAATTCATTTTATAATTATTTAATCAAAATTACTATGTTATACAATTTCACAGATTTCAATATGTTCAAAATTTCCACGTCATGGATAAGTTCCAGAGGTTTAAATAGTCTCAAACCCACACCAACCCAATCCTTTTCATGTATGTTTAAACTAAAAGCTTCAATGTTAAAAAATTCTTTCAGAGCCTCACATTTTTAATCTAACATCAAAAAAACTTAAACCTTACAAACCTTCTAATTCAGAGCCGAAGACCCAAAATTTTCCCTTCCTCTCTAACCACATTAAAGCTCAGAGCGCGTTCTAAATTCCCAAATTCCACAATAAGTAGTCCTTAGAAATAGGTTTCAAGATTATCGAAAAATTTCAAAAATCTCTTTATCCAGTGATTTTCATCACTTCAAATTGAAGAAAACATAAGAAACCTAAAAAACCATCTAAAAGGTAATAAAATAGTACATTTTCGGTATAAATAATTGATGTTCCATAAAATTCGACCACTGCGTTACATGCCTAATATAAAATGAAAAATATTCAAAAACTAAATGCGACTCTCCCGTCAGATTTGCTTTTTGAGCCAGAAGCCAGCGCTCAAGGGCTCCCAAACTCAAAAAAGTTCAAGTGCCATGTGTGTTCTAGATTCTTTTCATCTAAACATTGCCTGACAGAGCACGGATACCGGCACTCAGGCGAAAGGGTTTATTCCTGCACGACCTGCAAAAAGACCTTCAAATACGCGAGTCAACTTTCACTGCACAAAAAGTCTCACATCCAAAAAAATGAACTGCGCTGGCCCAAACTGACAGATCTTCTGAAACTCCTGAAAAAAGAAGAAGCACGAGAAGAGATCATTGAAGAAAAGGTGGACCTTCCTTTGATTTCTTCACCGAAGGAAGTACTTCTGCCAATATTTTCAACGATAGGCGCTAATATGGTAGTTGAATAATTGGAATGTAATAAGGATTGATTAAAAATTGCTTGTTTTAATCGGTTTTGAATAAACTGTCCTCGTCTAAGTAAATGGCTTCGATTGAGAAAAGTCCTAAAGACCTTCGTGAGTACAAAGCGATTGTCTTGAGCAACTCTTTGAAGTGCGTGTTGATCTCTGACCCTGACACTGAAACGTCTGCGGCTTCCATCAACGTTCACGTCGGTTCTGTATTTGAAACGATTCCAGGACTGGCTCATTACCTCGAGCACATGCTTTTCATGGGCACTGAGAAGTTCCCTGAAGAAAACGAGTTCTCTAACTTTCTAAGTGAAAACGCGGGAGAGTCGAATGCTTTTACAGATCACGAAGATACAAACTTTTACTTTAAAGTCAGTTCAGATCAGTTTTCGACTGGTCTTGATATGTTTGCGCAGTTTTTCATTGCCCCGCTGTTCAATGAGTCCTCTTTGCAAAGAGAACTCAAGGCAATTGACTCTGAGTTCCACAAAAACCTTCTGGATGACCTGTGGAGGATGCAGCAAGTTCTTTATTCTTACTTTGAACACCCGATCGACCACTTTTCTTTGGGAAACTCTTCGACTTTAACCATTCCAGAGATCAGGTCGAAGATTATTGAGTTTTACTCGAGTCTTTACTCGGCAAAAGACATGTCACTTGTGGTTTACGGCGCTGAAGACTTGGAAGAACTCGAAAAAATGGCTCAGGTCTTCGCGGGTATCCCTTCAAAGGATAATGATTTTAAGCAGTTTTTGAGAAGAATGAAGAAAAAACCAGGAATTACTAAACTGGTGCCAGTTAAAGATAACAAATCGCTTCGCCTTGTTTGGAACCTCCCGTCTTGCAGGGAGTACTTCGAGACCAAACCAGAAGGGTACTTGGGACACCTTCTGGGCCATGAGGGGAAAGGAAGCATTTTGTCTTATCTTAAAAGTTTGAACCTGGCTGAAGAACTTTGCAGTTCTTTTAATGATGACTTTTCGTTTTGTGGCTTTTTTACTGTTGAAGTCAAACTCACTGATAAGGGCTTTCAAATGGTTGAAGAAGTTGTTGAAGCTGTTTTCGCGTATTTGGACATGCTGAAGACAAATGGACCGAAAAATTATGTTTTTGAAGAACTACAGAGGGTTGCCTGGGCACAGTTTTTATTTAGGAATAAAAAAGATCCTTATGGCTTCTGCTCGAAACTCAGCAGTCGCATGGCTAAGTACCCCGTAAGCAAGATACTCACTGCACCTGAACTTTACACAAGTTTCGATGCGGAAATCGTCGCAGAGATCACAAACTTGCTCAATTTTGACAACTTACAACTTTTCCTTGTTAGTAAGACTTGGAATAAAGAACTGATGACTCAAGAACCGTACTTCGGGACTTATTTTTCTTATGAAGAAATTCCTGAAAACTTGAAAAATAAAATCTTGAAGCCGAAAAGTCTTCCCTTTCACCTGCCAGATATCAATTCTTACATTCCTGACACTTTTGAAACTTTGGAACTTGGAACCTCGAAGTACCCTGAAGTTCTTTTAAAGAATGAAAGACTGGAAGTTTACTTTAAACAAGACTCCAAGTTCGAAATTGATAAGGTTTATGGACAACTCGTCATTTTTTGCACTTCTGCTGATTTCAGTCATAATCCTTGCATGTTCATGTGCGCTAAAATGTGGGAAAAGCTTTTGAATGAAAAATTGAGAGAAGAGACTTACTTGGCTGATCTAGCAGGCTTGAAGCATGATTTTGAAGTTGATAATCATGGAGTCAGGGTCAGTTTGAACGGTTTCAGTCAAAAATACCCGAATTTTCTGAGGTTTTTACTTGAAAAAATCTCGAATTTCAAGCCGAGTAGTGAAGGTCAGTCACTTTTCGATGATTTGAAAAATGAATTAATGACTAGCATTGCAAATTGTTACTTTTCAAAACCGACTGTTCAGGTGCAAAGAGTCATTTATGAGCTTAATCTACAGGGAGGGTATTTCACTCAGCTAGAAAAATTAAGAGCTTTAAATGAAATCGACTTGAAGGACGTGATTTGGTTTTCTCTTAAGTGGTTAAATCATTGCTATTTCCAGTGGTTTTTAATGGGAAACATTAGAAAAGAATCAGCTTTGGAACTTGCTGTGAGTTGCACTGATCAGTTCTTATCTGGAAGGTCTGGATGTTTTGATAAAAATGACTTTCTTCGATTGAAAATCACGAAAATTCCTAAAAATAGTCCAGAACTTTTCATTCTTCCCTTGACCGACACCAGCAACTCGAACTCAGTGATGGTCAGCTTGTATCAAATCGGACCTGAGTCGATTGAAGACGAGTGTCTTGTTAGTTTAGTTGAAAACTATTTAGAAGAGCCTTTTTTTGATGAACTCAGAACTAAAGAGCAGTTAGGGTATATTGTGAACTCTTACTCTCATAAGATGAGGGGAGTTTTTCACTTCATTTTCATGATACAAAGCTCAACTCATTCTCCAGAAATAGTTTTTGCTAAAATTCAGGAGTTTTTAAGATGTTCATTGGAAAGTGTTCAAAATATCTCTGATAAAAAATTCAAAAAACTAAAAAAAAGCACTTTAGAAACTTCTTTTAAAAAAGATTTATCGCTTTATGAAGAGTTTCAAAGATATCGACATGAAATCGACTCTGCTGCTTTGGTCTTCAACAGGAAGCAGCTGGTCAAGGAAAAGTTCAAAGAGGTGACTAAGGAAAATTTTATTCAGTTTTACTTTAAAATGTTCAGGGATTGTTTTAGGAGAATCGACATATGTCTTGCTTCAAATGCTATGCATGAAGCGTTGAGAATTGAAAGAAATGTCAAGGTATTCAAGGGACTAAAGGAATTTCGGTTATCTCACTCTGCCTGGCCGCAAGTTCACAAAATGAAGTAGACTAAGAATATAAATAGGGAAATTTAGGCTGATGAAGGATATATTGATTATGATGGTGAAAATGATGTTTGATGATATTTCTTTTATATGAGTAAATAGAGTAATCAAATAATTCCTCTAAATGAGGCAACACTCTAAAACCCCAATCAAACCAACTAGGGCTGAACATATGAGTCCTGATACAATAGAAATTTCAAGGTCAATCGAAAGTTCTCCACTTAAGTCAAAGTCTTCCTTTTTAAAATCTTCTGAATACATCAATCTTCGATCAAGTCAGCCTTTAAAACTCAGCGATCTAGCCGAGACTTATCAAAAATCAATAAATCATCGATCTTCTAGTCCAAAAAAAGTGAAAACTGAGTTAAATAAGGTGAAACTTTACAGATTTTCACTTATTTTTAAACTTCTGAATCCGAATTCAAGAGGAAAATTGATTTTTTCACGTGTTTTAATTGGAAGAATCGACATGAAACTAGAACAAATTCTTCTTCCAGTGATACAAGATCTTGCAAAGATCCCAAATGGCATCACTTATCGTGAATTTTGTATGAAATTAGATGTTTTGATGAAGTATCTTAAAGATGAGGATAAGTATTACTTGCTTTCTCCTCAACTTTACACGCTGAAAGTGGAAATTCCTAACAGACATCGACTCGGCAGTCCTGATCACGTGTCTCACAGTGTTGGCAGACTAAAGCGAAACCACTTCAGCCCTATGCTAAGTAGCTACTATCCATAAGGTAATATTTTTCACACAATAAAAGTTTAAAATTATTAAACGAATATAATTCAACTTATACCAATTTAATAATAAATTATTCACTATTTATAATCATCTAAAACATCTAGTCTCAACCCTCGTTCAAGAAGATCTGGAAAACTTTTCTTTAGTTTTTCTTTCCATCTTTCAAAAAACTTTTTTCTTTGTCTTCTCGTCATTCTCCAAACTGAGTCAAAGTTGCATCGACTTACGAAATTCTGAGTTATTGCGATGGTATCTGTCAGGTTTAGCACTACATGCCACCATTTACTAGGAACGAAAACTAGCTCTCCTGGTTTTTGAATGAAAATTGTTGGCTTTATTGAAAACTTTTTCTCGATTCGCTTCAAGGTTTCATGAAAGTAAAAAAAAGGCTCCTGGCTGTCAGGATTTCGGTTTTTGGTTAGATGAAAGCCTTTAACTATATGCTTTGGAAGGTCAGGAGGAAATAAAGCCCAGAGTTTGTACCCAACGATTGAAACGTTCCAAGCAGAAGTACCCAAAGGGTCTTGATGGAGTTGACTGCCTGATCTCTTTGGACCTATAAGCAACCATCTGTGAGGAGGCCTTCCCCGAACACCTGAAAAAAGATCCTCAGGAAAATACTCAGGCACACTAAAAAGTTGAAGCAATTCACTACAAGTCTTATCGAACCCATCATCAAAAACATACAAAGGAAAATCATCAGATTGTTCAAACAAATACTCAACAAATGTTTTCATATCTAAAAAGCAACTACTCCCATCCGGAGTTTGTCCACATTTCATTTCAGCATTCTCGAAATTTTTAGCAAGATACTAAATGAATCTCACAGAAAACGACATTAATTCAAAGGCCTTCCAATGACCCACAGCATCTTTAACAACAACTGGCCGATTAGCATTTTCAAAAGCCATGCGAAACTCTTCAACCGAAAAAAATCGTGCAAGTCTCCTTTCAACATTTTCAGAGCAATTCCAAAACAAATCCCAAACATTAGACTCAGCAAGTCGAAGCTGATTCCATTTTTCAATTCCAGGTCTTTGCAAGAGTTTGACCTTCGAAACATCATTACTTTCCATAAAATTATCTAATCATTTCCCTGCATTTCTTTATTTTCTTCGTTGTCCTTGGCTTCTTCCTCTTCAGAGCTGATGTCTTCCTTGCCGCTGTCAGGTTTATCATGTTTGATGGCTTCGATCAAGTTATCAACAAGCAGCTGCCAAACATGAGAAGCGTGACTTTTAAGTCCGAAAGAAAGAGTTTCAATCTTTTCAATGACAGCCTCGACCCTGCCGTCTCGATAACTGTCTTTCGGGTTAGCGAACTGTCTGAACTTCGGAGGGACTTTTTTTTCTTCAATGATTTCGTTTTTGTCTGGCAAAGGTTTGGCTTTTTCGACGTACCTGTTGTGGAGGAGGTAATGGTTCCAGACGTAAGGAGGACGGACATCGTCTTGTTTGTGGTCTCCTCGGATTTTCAAGTGACGAGCGATTAAAAAGTCAGCAATGTCTTCTTGAACCATCAGGTTGATTTTGCTGACTGCTTCACTGGCTTGTTCCCATTCAGGTTTATCTGAGTCCCTGATATAGCTTTCCCAGATCCACATCCTTTTAATCCCTTCATACCTGACTTCTTTGTCCATTGAGAAACTTATCGAAGTGTCAGGTTTCAAGGGAACCAGCTCAAGTCCCACCTCTTCCAGTTCTCTTCGTTTGAAGTCAATGTCTTCCTTCACCTGGTACATCTGTTGAAGCGCTTTAAAAGTGGCGAGTTGTGGAATGATGTCAGTTTTAATCACGTCATTCGAGTCCTTGTTTTCCGATTTCAGCCGATCATGAAAAGGTGAGCGAAGGATGTGATTTAAGACATCATATAAAAATTCAAGCTGGTCTTTCTTCAGCGGGTCTCCCAGTAAAAGGTCAGCCTTGAGTTCGACGTCAAGCAAATGTTTGACGGCTTCGACGACTTCAACGTTTTCTTTGATCGGGAACCTCATGAGAACTGCTCCCTTTCTGAAAGTTTCTTTCATGACTTTTTTCAGTTCGAACCAAGCTTTTTTGACAGGACTTACAAAAAACTTCAAAGCGTCGTGAGTGCTGGTGTCGACTTCGAGTCTTGAAAGAGACTTCATCACGTTCGGAACGTGGTGAATGGCGCCCGTGTCTTTGAGCAGAGCGATCAGGTCAGTCATGGTATCCGCGAATCTCTGTTTAACGGCCTTGATGCGGAAGTCAGGGGCAGGGTCTTTGAACCACTTGCGTTTATCATGAGCTCTGTACTGGACATAGTACCAGTTCATGTTCGCTTCCAGGGCAAGGTTCAAAGGACTAAGAATTGTGTTCAAAACAGCCAAAAGCGTGTCGTAGCCTTTCTTGATAAACGCCATGTACGCCTTTTCAAATGACGCAAGTTTTTTAGTCATTTCTTTTTTGGTGGCCATGTACTCCTCAGCAGTGATTTTAGTGATTTCCACCAGTGAGTTGGTGATCTGCACAAAAGACGTCAACACCTCGTGACCTGCATCATAAGCTGCTTTAGAAAATTCGAAGATCTTGTTATCCACGTTCATTTTCATCTCATTCGTGTTTTCCGGTTTGGGGAAAAACGCAACTTTGAGTATCAGCTGTTCATACGAAGTCGACTTATGCGCGACTTTCATCACAGTTAAAAACCTGTGCAATCTTTTCAGAAACTCAGAAATATCAATCAAAAGTTCAGTCGTCACTTCAGTTCTGGAATCATTCAAGAAGTTCCACTCGTTGTACTCGTCACTCGCCTTCCACAGCTCGAACTGTTCCTGCTGCTGGGCTGGGTCGATTTTTCGTTTGGCTGGCATTTTTATAACTGTAATGAAAGAAGTGGTTAAAGGTTATTTGCTGGATTATTTCACCTTGTTCGTGATCCCTGCACTCGCCAAGATCGCTTGTTCGTCCTGCTCGAAGGAGATGTTGTCGAGTTTCAGCTTTTTTTTGTAGTTCTGGTAAAAGTTGCGCACTTGAGAAGGCGACTTGCTTTGAATCTGCGTCGCGATTTCGCTCCAGTTCCGGCCGAATTGCTTGAAAAGCTTCACGAAAAGCATCTTTTCGTCGTAAGTCCATTGAGAAGTCGCTCGTCGGTACTGGTCCTCGACGTTGAAGTTTCCTTCGTCTGCGATTTTTTCTCCTCCGAAGGCGGTTTCTTTGTATTTGGAGTAGTCTTGGAAGTCTTTCATTGCGTGCTGCAGTTTTGATGAGTCTTTTCCGTACTTTTCGAAGTAAATCTCGGGGTTCGAGAACTTTTGCTTGCACATCAAGGAGGTCAGGTCGTTTTGAGTCAGGAAGTCTTGGCTTGGAAAACGCTTTTTTAAGGAGTAGATGATTTTTTTAGTGTGCTCGTTTATCAGCTCTTCTCGTCTTCGACGTGCTTGGATTCTGAGGTATTTTTTAAGTTTGAACTGGTATTTTAGGATGTAAAAAAGCTGGATTATTTCTTTTAGGTCCTTTTCTGGAAGGTATTTCTTGATTTCTTCGAACTTTTTTGGAATTTTGAAGAAATATCGAAGGAATGTCCCGATGTCGGAGATTGACCAGATGTTTATTGATTTGTACTCAAGGTGCTCTGCAAGGACGTCGGAAACTTTGCGGTAGGTGTGAACGACTTTATAATCAATCATGGATGTGCAAGAGGTATATTCTTTAGCAAATCTACCAGGGTTAGTAATAAAACGTGGTTGTATATACATTTCATCCATTTCAGCCTCACTTCCGGAAACACAGACAGGCTCTCCTGCCTTCAAGACCCAAAGAGTGCCTTTCAACGACTCTTCCATGACATCGACCTGATGAGTCCAGTTTTTGATTTCCTTGGCATTGAGATAGTCTAGTCTGGCCTCCCTGTCCAACTTTTCCCTTACCCGCTGCTTTCCAAGCGAGTTAAACAACTGAAACGAGCTCCGATAGTCCTTTTCAAACTGGTTTATCGGTAAAGATTTATCATCTTGAAGCGCGAAAGTGTGTTCAAAGTCAGTCGTCGCACTTCGAGCCGAGCAATGATTTTTGAGGTTAAGGATGATAACAGGAGAAGGTCGAGAAGCGAAGGCTTCTTTAAGTTTAGTTAAAGACATGTTAATTATATTCGTAGATTATAATATTACAAGTAAATGGTCATGCTTTCTCTTCTGAGGCAGAAAGTTTCAATCAGTTTCTTTTGGTAGACTTAAAGGTTGAAGATTGTTTTGAAAGCGAAGCCTGTAGTCATCATTTCTTCGGAAAATTAACACCTTACTTCTTAAAACTAAGAATGAAACTCTTCCTGAGATGCTCTTGATGTGTAGGTGCACTGGATCCCATCTTCAGGAGTTAAATCATTTAATAGTCTTCCTGGAATCGTTTTGGCCACTGAATATCACTAAACATGTTGTGCTAAAACAGACACAGTGAGTAAGAGGAAAGAATATGATTATTGTTAATATTGAAAGAAAGAATCAAGGATTAAATAGTTTAAAAACTGCTTAAACTATTTATTTAGAATAGTAGATAATAAATAGTTTGGCCCAAACAAGTTAAGACGCACCAAAATCAAAATTTCATGAAATTCTTTTTCTAAAATCAATAATGTAAATTATCTGAAGATATTCATTCAAATGAAATTATGAGTGAGAAATAAATTAGTAGTTATTAACCTTTAAAACTATGAAATATTGCTTATGAAAGCACTATCTGTAAATATAAATGACAATTCTTTGCTGACAGTAAGGTTCTCATGAAAAGATAAAATATAAGAAATGCACAGAATATCAATACATATATTTATTTATGCTTTATCATATTTATATAAATTGACAAAATTATAGAAATCTAAAATCTTTATTTACAGGGAATCAATGCTACTGGCCTTTTCTTTTGATCTACCTACATCTAGTTTGATTTCGCGAAGAATTTTAATAATTTCAACGAATTTTTCATTATTTTGATCAAATTTTCTTGATAAAGTGTCAATCATTTCTACTTGTTTTTGTTCAGAATACTTAATCCTACCTTCCCATTCATTATCACTTTTTATTCCATTTCCGATCTGGGTATCGATAATATGAACGAAATATGACTTATTCAAATTTTTCATCCAAAACAGTGCCCTTTGAAACTCGAGTTAAGAAAATTATTTCTGTGTTATCTATCATTATTTTATCAAGTGAAAATTGATCATAACTATCACCTAAAATTGAGATAAGCATATTAAGCATCAAAATCAGGTTTATTACTGTGCAAATGAAAAAAATTAAAAATATTATTTCGTTTTTACTCTCAATACCAGTATCTCCACCAACGCTTAGGGCAAAGTCATTTTAAGTGAATTAAAATAGCTTGTATAAGATCCTTGATCATAGAGCATAATATATATATATGAAATGAAAAAAAAAGAGTTTAGTAGATGAAAATGATTGAAAAGTACTTAATTTTATTCAGTGACTCCAGAATAAGATGAACATAATATCTTGTTTTACTAAAAATTTTGAAGGAAGCGATTCCTCGAATCATTAGTAGTGAAGTTAGAATCAAATCGAAGTACAAAAAATGAACTCTCAAGATTCTCAAAGCACTCCAAATAGGGGTAGAGACCAATAGAAAAATATCAATGTAGTTCCATTTTTTAAACCAATAATCTATGAAATGCGATTTTATTTGCAATAATTCCCACAATAATATCAAGATATAAGTAAGCATGAAAGGGATGAGGTAAAATATTGAAGCAGAATAGATGGAAATCAACCCAAAGAAAAAGATGTGAACCCATATCAAAATTGAATTCCCGCAAGCCCAAAGATAAATCGAATTCCAGTTATGGTCAATAAAAAACTTTATCAAAATATTACTGTAGATCTCTTTGTTAGTACACTTATAAAGAAGCTCAAGAGCCTCAATATTTTTCTCTGAGAATGGCTGGAGTGGCATTTTTACAGCAGTGTATATCAAAACAGTACTCTTTAGTTTTTTGCCTTGCTTTTCAAAAAAAGATGCTCGAAATCGTTGATATTTGGATGTAGGTATTCTGAAATACCTATTTTTTCAGATAATTTCACTGATCAAGTTACCTGAATGCTCTTTTTTAAAACTTAGTGTCATACGCCAACAGCCACCTCATTCTCTCCTCATATATTGCAGGAGAGATGCAAATATGAGAAGCTGGGTCCTCTATGAATCTTCTGATGCAGTTCCCTGCCAGATCTTTTCGGCATCGCTCCTTATCGCATCTCCCGATGTCCTGGAGGTGATCCCTGAGCACGATCAAGTTCCAGGGCTGTCGCTCTTGAATACTGCAAAGCACTTCACGCAGTAGCACTTGGCGGGAATTTTTTTTTTGAATGTCCTTTTATAAAAGTCAAATGGGCGACTCTATGAGACTTAAACATTACACTAGTTACTTTTAAATGAGATGGAGATGGGCTAGGCTGTGGTATAAACTTCTTATCTTATCACTCAGGTCTTGTTTTGGTAATGTTTCTGACCTAAATGTTCCTATTGCTAAATTTAAACCATAAAAATCATTAAACTAAGAAAATCAATCGAATCAACCAATCACCCAATATCTCTCTAAATAATAAAAAAATCTGAATCAATAACTCATAAAACTAAAGAAGATTACTCAGGTCTTGAGGCAACTTTTCAATGCTGGTATTATAATGCTGTTCTAAATCTTTTAAAAACTATGCATCAGCCTCAGTGACAAAGTTAATAGCAATTTCTTTCTCAAATCCAACACTTATCAATTTTCTAAAATCAGAATTAACTTATTCTGGGAAGATTTTCATCTCCGAAAGTACTAATATCCAATATTTTTTTTCTATTATTGTGAGAATTTATTTATTAGACATTATGCGTTATAAAAAATATGAAAAGATTGAAAATACTGTAAATGAAACGAAACTGATAAGATATTTCAATATTTCAAGTTTCAATATATGTATTCGAAAAAATTAAATTCTAAAAAATAGAGTGATATTAATACAAAATCCTCAGATATCAAAAAATTATACACTGAATATGCAGATATTGTGTTTTAGAATATTATAGATATAAATATATAAATAATGATTAATATAAGGGGAAGGTTATAATATAGAGCCAGCCGGATGACCATATGAAGCAGGAATATACAAGTTCACTTTAAATCTAACTCCTAATTATTCTATAAAGCTCAAAAAATATTTAAGCTTCCTTATTACCATTACAATAAATTGTCTGATGGAAGGCCGATTCTATTATATTGAGACTAGAGCGAAGTTTATCATTTTAACATAATTAAATATATTCTATAAGTAGATTAATTACTAAAAGGCAATAAAATATCCGATGCATCGATGCTCTATAAAAATATCCTATTATTTAATAGATGTTCTGATATATAAATTTAAATCCTGTTGTATATTAAGCATAAATTTTCACACAATCTGAAAACTATAAATTACAAAATCTAAGATGCTGAATTAGGAAATTAATTCAACGGAGGGTAAATAAATGATTGAAGAAGTAATAAGAATGAATTAAAAATAATGAACAATACAGTATTTAAAGTTTCCATTAGATTGTTGATAAGATTAAAAATTTATCTTCAATAAATTAAGAAAGAATGTACTGTAAATAAATAATGTTGATCCTCATAAATGAACTCCAAAGTCTTTTATTGAAATTAAACAATTTGTGACTTTGAGTTTTAAATGATTATTTTTCCAGATAATATTTTAGTTATAATATAAATTGTTTTTGAAAGTTAAAACATCATGAAACATATATAATAATTTAAATATAAAAAATAATACAATAAAAAAAATCTAGATTCTGGTTAGATTCTTTATGATTATATGATGGTTTCTGATGAATCATTGATTTATTTTCAACTTCTAATGCAGATAGTCCTGCAAGATCAGATATAAAAATCTTTTCAGAAACAACCATCCTCAGTATTTGGAAAATATCAGAAGAGATAATTAAAAAATGCGATTTGATAGTTTTGTTTAGATTAATAATTTCATTACGTTATATAAATTCAATATATTAGTAAATACTCTAATAGTTTATATTTTTGAATGAAAATCTAAATACAATTAGTTAGGAACATGCTGATAATTTGATAAATGAATTAAATATTATTAATCCCAAGATTCTTGCTTTGAATCAATTTTTATTATTCAAATCTTTAAATAGTTAAAAATCAATAACTCTTATTGATGTTTACACAATTTAATAGTTATGTGATTAAAAGAAATATTTTGATTATTAGTTTAAATTGAAATATATCGATATTCAAAGATTAATATAATTAGAATGATGAACTAAAGAATTTAGTTTAGATAATCAATTTTTAAAATTAAACTATGTAGTTATTTAGAAATAATGGTTTATCTGGACAGTTTAAAACAAAAACTAACTTTCTTAAAAGATATATAATATTTAATGGCTGAAGAGCGAAAGTTATATACAAGTAATATCCTTATAATTTGGCATAATTTAATTTTGGAATAATAAAATAGTTTTATTGATCCGAGAGAAGGTCTAGATATTAAATACTAATATTAAATATATAATACTTCTCTAATCAATAAGAATGAATATAATAATTAAGTACTGCATTCTCTCCTTATTAAAATACATCAATCCTGCAATTAAAATCTTGTTTATATATTTTCTGCTAGGGTAATTATTGTTAATACTACTAAGTTATATCTGATAATTCAGTAAATTATTTTAAATGCCACATATTATTAAGTAAAATCATTCTCTACTTACTAGTTTGTATTGAAATTGATAATAATTATGACAGGCTTTGCGTGCTTGAAGTTCGCAATTTATTTAGGATAATCATTTTCCTCAAAGAAATATTTCACTTCAATATTCTATTACAATAAAAAGCTAACTACTCTTTGGGTATATGAGTAGCTTTATCGTTTTTCCTTTCTATTAGATACTAGATAATATTTGTCAAATATGTATTTAATCTTCTTTTATAATCCGTTAATAAATATTCTTAGAAATATCATTATTAAATACCTTTAAAGAATTACCTTATTAAATAGATTCTCTTCATTAATATCTGTCGTTGATTACACTTAACTCATCATCAATAATTATTTCTGGGCATTTCATTTACACAATTCAGGATAAGAACTTTAATAATCTTTAAAAACTTGGAGTTATAATTTCTGAAAAGATTTTCCATTAAACATTTTTAATTATTAAAGAAGCAAAAGAAAAAAACACATAAAAGAAAGAAATATTCAAAATTTTTGTTAGATATCAAATACAACAGAAAGGGAATTTGTATTATTTGAATAATTTATATATATTTTTAAGTTGCTGTTATTCATCTCACTTAAAAATATCTTTCCTTATGATAAATATCAATAAATAAGTATGTTTAAATATGATACCCAGAAAACGATAAATAAGTATATAATAATCATGAACTTCAAATTATAATCCAAAATATATTCGATACAGAATTTTTAATTAAATTTTACCTAATTGAGGTTATTTTTATAAATTTTTATGAAGGAAAATTTTAATGTTAATAGATAAACAATTTTCCAAAAAAATATGATTTTGAATTTACTAAAGTAGATTCAAAAGAGTGAATTTTTCAATATAGCTCTTAAATTCGCAGCATTGAACTGATCATATTTTCAACGATGCTGGTGAATTCAATAAAAAATGCAATAATCGAGTTTCCTCAATGCTTCAGGTTTGAAAGACTTGGTGGAAAGAGAGAGACATTCGTTCAGCTTATTAAACCACTGTTAGTAAAAATACCATAACTTAGATAAACAGCTTGTAGCAGGTCGGGTCTGAAGAGATTCAGAAAAAATATTATGGCCCTTTTCTCGTATGTATGAATATTAAAACTATGTTGAAACGTTTCTCTTCCTATTTTAAGCTCGAAAATTGATAGTCGCTTGTTGATTTGTTCAGCTATTCATAGACTTCGATGTTAGCCTGGGAAAAAGTTTGTATACACCTTCTTCTAAGTTGAAAATTCCACAAAGTTGCCCAACAATTGTTAAAATCTCGAGCTTGATCTAATTTTGAAGTTTTTGTCGATAAAAAGATGAAAATATCCAGAACTACACTGATAATTAAATAGAAAATTGGTTTCTCATTAGGTAAGGATTGTATTTTCTTTCACATCAGAATGATCATTCGACTTTAAATCTTCTCTTTGCTTTCTGGTTTTAAAGATATAAAACTTGAATCGAACTGTGCCAATAACCAGATAATTTCCATTAAGGGAGTAAGAACAGTTAAAAAGTTTAGATTCATATCCTATCAAAGTTAGCTCTTCTCTTTGCTCTTTAATATTCTAGATTTTAACCGTGTTGTTTTAAATCCAGTTGCCAGATAATTTCGATTAGGAGAATAAAGCAGAATAAAATTTCAGAATTAAATTCATTCAGAATGAACTCTTCTCTTTGCTCTTTAATATTCCAGATTGTAGCCATGCCACATCCTGATACAGTTGCAATCTTTTCCATTAGGTAAGAAACAACAGCATATAACAGTATCTAGATATCCATTCAGAGTGAACTCTATTCTTTGCTCTCTAATATTCCAGATTATAACTGTTCTGTCTTTTGATCCAGTTGCCAAATAATTTCTATCAAGAGAATAAGAACAGCACTCTACCATAGATGAATGCCCATTTAAAGTGAACTCTGCTCTTAGTTCATTTATATTCCAGATTTTAAAAGTACCAGAATAGAATGCAGTTGCCAGATAATTTCCATCGTGAGAGTAACAACAGCACAAAACCCAATATAAATGTCCTTTCAGATTGAAATCTTTTCTAAGGTTTTTTATATTCCAGATTATAACATTATTGTCTTTTGATCCAGATGCCAGATATTTTCCATCAGGAGAGTAACAACAGCACAAAACCCAATGCGAATGTTTATGAAAAGTGAACTCTTCTCTTCGCTCTTTTAGATTCCATATTTTAACAGTACTGTCTCTTGATCCAGCTGCCAGATAATTTCCATCAGGAGAGTAACAACAACATGTAACAATAGATTTATGTCTACCTAAAATAAACTCTTTTATTTGAGCTTTAAAATTCCAGATTTCAATAGTTTTGATTTCTTAACTAGCACCAGATAATTTCCATCAGGACTGCAACGAAAGCATTCAATCTGATATGAAACAATTCTGTAAGTTAAACATTCTTTGTTCTCTAACATATTCGAGATTCTCAAATTATTATTTATTGATCTATATACCAGAAAATTATGATCAGGAGTGTAATAGCAGCTTCATAATCTATCAAATGTTTGATTTAGCTTGAACTCTGCTCTTTTCTCTTTTAAATTATAGATTGTAGTTTGTATGCGAGTTTTAATTGTATTGCATGCAAATTCAATAGCTAAAAATTTTCATCAGGAGGGTAACTACAGAAGTATATTTCAGTAAAACAATCAATTTCAAAATATTTCTTTGTTCTTTTATATTCCAGATTGAAATATAAAAACTTATTTTATTTTTTTTTGCCATAGTTACCAGGTAATTTTCAATCAGGAGAGTAAGAACAGTAATGAACTAAATTAACTTGATCAATATGAAACTCTTCTTTTTACTCTTTTATATTCCAGATTTCAAATGTTTTTTCTGTTCCGATTGCCAGATAATTTCCATCAGGAGAGTCATAACAGTGATTTATCTCATCTGAATGTCCAAAACGAATGAACTCTTTTTTTGCTCTTTTATATTCCAGATTTTAACTGTTTTTCTGTTCTAATTGTCAGATAATTTTAATCAGGAGAGTAATAAATTGATTTTACTTTATCATTTGAATGCCTATGCAGAGTGAAATACTTTCTTTGCTCATCTAAATTCCAAATTGTAATATCAAACTTTTGATTAAAACATCAAGAAGGTATATCAAGACATCTTCAAAACCTTCAATTTCTTCTAATTTTTGTAATTCATTCAATCCAATTGCCAGATATTTTCCATCGGAAGTGAAAGAAAGGCATATGTAAATATAGATCCACTGTCAGAGAAAATTTTATTCTTCGCTCTTTTTATTCCAGATTATAAGAGTATCACAAAGGAATTAGTTACCAGATAACTTGCATCAGGGGAGTAGCAACAGGAGTATACCCCAGTTGAATGTCCATTCAGAGTGAACTCTTCTCTTTGCTCATTTATATTCCAGATTTTAACCATGTAATTATCTGATCCAGTTGCCAGATAATTTCCATCAGGAGAGTAGCAGGAGCAATTTATCTGTCCAAAAAGAATGAACTCTTGTTTTTGCTTTTTTATATTCCAGATTTAACTGTTTTTTTATCTGATCCAGTTTTCAGATAATATCCATCAGGAGAGTAAGAACAGCACAAAACTGAATATACTCAGAATATATTACTCTTTAGTTTACTCCTTTCCAAAGTATATAATAAATTTGATGAATTCTATCGATTACTTTTTCAATCATCGTCGTTGGCCATGAGTACATTTGTGTATTATATTTTGAGTACCTTGCGTTGTACTTATATATATTTTTTCTCAGTTAAGCTTCTTCTCTGCCTTCAAATTGTTCAGGAATTATAAGTTTCTTTGTCTCTCGCCTTCGTGCGAACCAGATATCGCCATTTATAGACTTAGTTTTTAAGACAAAACATCAGTAAAATTCTTTTTGATACTTAAAAACTCAGAGAAATTCAAAATATCTACTTATTCTTGAATTAATAGTTATATTTTATGTTAAAATCAATAAAAACTCTTGAAAATTGTTTCAAGGACCATCCAGACTTTTTCATACATTCAATTTTATTAAAATTTCGAGTCAAACTTTTGAAATCAAAATCACCTAACTTCTTATTTTAAATCATAATATAAATGAAGCAAAATAATAGAATTTAAATAGTTCTATGAATAACTCCTCAGAAACAAATGAAACTTTGAAAAAATTTTAAGTAAAATCCAGACAGCTTATTTGATATCTGTCAATCTCATATTATTGACAATTATTAACAAAATATAGGATAAAGAATAATAGTAAATCTCTTAATCTTATTTACAATATTAAAAGTAGCAATCAAATCAGGTTCAATGCATCATTCAATTGAGCAAGGCTTTCTTAAAATATTACCAAATTGGTCCAAAAAACCATGAAAGAAATATATTTTGAAAAATAGGCTAATATAGTCTTTGACAATAATATAATTAGTCAGTATAGCAATGATTATACTACATTATAAGAGCCTTCTTTCTTTTACGTTAACTCCAACACCACATCAGATCAATAAATTTTCAGGCCTGTTAAAATATCCAAAGTTTTTATGAGAATCTTCGTTTCTTTTCAAATTTTAATTTTTAGTAGCTGCCTAACTTCCTCCAAT